>JAPVLO010002261.1:0-38590 GCA_027257055.1 Cephalopachus bancanus | reverse complement strand
TTCTTTAATCATTATTCTTTCAATTAGTCATTCAGTAAATACTGAATGAGCACCTATTTTGTATCTGGTATAGTGTTAGTTACTGGAAACATAACTTGTGAAAAACAGACACAGTTTTGACTCTCAGCAACTTTCCTATCTTGATGGAAAAGTCAGCTTAATAAATTTGACATGGAAATGCATGCTGATTATAGAATGAGATGAAATATGGTGATTGGATGGACAAACTATTTTTCAGGTCTCAGGTCATAACAAATAATAGCCCAACTTACTGTGGCAAAATTTTGATTAGGCACTTATTTTACAGTAGATTCAAGAGATACTGATTTCAGGAGTGAAGATTGTGCTTGAGCACTTGTAGTGAGTTTTCCAGAGATTGATCAGACTAGGTCAAAAATGGGAAAAACAAACAAGCAATGAATCCTTGTGGAAGGTGGAAATGTGGGAATGAGGAAATAAAACTTATTTTAATTGACTCTTAACAGTCCCACATGTAAAGTTCCAAAAAGTTTTGGCTCAAAGCAAGGCTACAGAGTACTTTGTAGTTTAGAATCTCTGAGTCTCACTAGAGTGTGCTTGGCAAGAAAGAACACCAGGAATGACTCAGTTTGGGGTCTAATTTTTTCCCATAATTCATTCAATATGAGGAATATGAAAGTGGGCAGAAGGAACGAGCAGGGGCATATTTGCTATCCAAGGGATCTGCTGGACCACAGACTGGAGGGAAAAAATCCAGAAAAATATATAAGAAATAGTCAAATGAGTGCATGACAATGACCTTCCAAGAAACCAGTAGAATGAAGTGTAATGATGTGGAAAATGATGTTTTGTCCCCTAAGACTACCATTTTAATAATTGTACATGAATTTATTAATTTTATTGTATTGCATTCTCTAATGAAGACATTTTTGTTCCAATTGATGTGTATCTAATCATTTTTTGCCTTTCACTACAATATATCCTATGGCTATAATTACTGATTTTATTTATCCTTTGTTCAAAAAATTTGCATTTCCCATTCATATGGACAGGCAGAATGCATAGTATTTAAATACCTTTGTACATTCTGTTTTCAAAAATTGCTGCTAACTTGCTGAAGAATCAAGTTATTTGCTTTCTTGCTCTCTCTGGCAAAATAGAAACCCTCTGGGGTTTTTGTTTGTTTTGACCTTCTAATAATTACAAGTTATTAGATAAAATCTTCAATATATGCTTACATTTTCCCATAGTTTATCATGGTATAATATCTTTTGTGAATATCTTTAAATTCTGCTATCTTGCAATTGCTATATACAAAGAAAATTTTGAGTGGGGTGATCTTTTGTAGGTATTATTAGGACTCAGCTGGACATGTTTTGTTTGTCCATACAATATTGTTGAGTACTGGAAAATAATAATCAAAACAATTTTTTCAAATGCATGTTTTGTCTATGCAAGAAAAGAGAATGTCTGAGAAATGCATCTCTTCATACATGTGAAATACAGAGAAGTGTCCTTTAGAATATAGGCAAATAAAGAAATAAATAAATAAGTCCAGTGCAGAAAAAGAATATGAACTAGATCATTGAAAGTTGTAAAAAACAACCTATTCTTATTCAATCTTTCAATGAAATCGCATATTTAAGAGTCTCAACATTGTTGGAAGAAATATTGTCTAATAATGTAATATTTCATTTTTAAAAATACAGAAATTGAACATTTTAATTTGCACAAATCAGTTGGCTATTGTGAAGAAAACACAGGTAAATAAGATGAGTCTCTGCATTTGATTGTGCAATATGTTAGGGGTGATTTAAACCACATGCAATAATTTTCAAATAAAAATACCCCAAATTTAATGGAACAGGCCAGGCACTGTTCTAAGTGTTTTATGTTGATTATTATAACAATCCTGCAATCTGAACATTATAGTCTCCACCCACATTCTTTTCTTTAAATTTATTTTCTTGAGTTGGAGTCTCACTCCCTCACTCAGGCTGGAGTGTATCAGCATGCTCACGACCACATAGACCTGCTGTGTGCTTTCAATCCTTCTGCCTCAGCCTTCCAAGTAGCTGGAACTTCAGGCGTGTGCTACCAAGCCCAGCTAATTTTTTCAATTTATTGTAGAGATGAGGTCTTGCCCAGTTGCCTAGGCTGTTCTCAAACCCACGGGCTCAGGCAACCCCCTCTCCTCAGCCTCCTAAAGTGCTGGGATTACAGGCTTGAGCCACCATGCCTGGCCTCCACCCATATTCTTTTTTTTTTTTTTTTTTTGAGTTGGAGTCTCACTCTGTCACCCAGACTGGAGTGCAGTGGCTGCTCCCGGCCACCGCAGCCTCGACCTGTTGGGCTCCGGCCATCTTCCACCTCAGCCTTCCGAGTGGCTGGAGTTACAGGAGCGCGCTACCACGCCTGGCTGATTTTTTGATTTATTGTAGAGATGAGGTCTCGCTGCCCAGGCAGGTCTCAAACCTGCGGGCTCAAGCAATCCACTCACCTCAGCCTCCCAAAGGCGCGGGATTACAGGCTGAACCACTGAGCCCGGCCACCCATATTCTTAAGATAAAGAAACTGAACCTAGAGTGAGAAACTTACTCAAGCTGTCTTTGTCTGGCTCAGGTACATAGAGCTGTAGATCCTGTCATTACCCATTGAAACATGCCATCTCTCCGGGAAGAAAGTGGCAGGTGCTAAGGACACACACAAAAGACAAAATGTAGTGCAACTGGGATATTTAGGAAAAGTTGGTAGATTTTGTGGCAACCAAATTAGAGCTTCTTCTCACCTTTTCTTTTCTTTTATTTCAATGATACAGCACTGCAATTCAAATAAGCTGTACCCTCACTCTCTTTCAGCCTTTGATACTTGCTGCACATGATTCTCTTTTTCTGCAATTCTCTTCTCATTTTTTCAGCCTGGGAAACACTACTCATCCTTTCAGGCCACAGTGCATAGATCCCTTCTCTGGAGAGCCTTCTCTCTCCCCACCAGAACTGGGTTTGCTGCCCCTCCTTGAGTGTGTAGGTGAAACACTCTAGCACTTAACTCACTGCAGTTTTAATTGTAAGTCCCTGCACACTGATTGGAAATAATATGTGGTAAATATTGTTATCCCTAATGCCCAGACCTGTCTTTAGGCAGTTCATAAAATTTAAACAAGATCTGAATAGGTGGAGATGAAAGCAAATAAGCATGGAGTTGGGGGTGGGACCCAGTAGATGATGAGTTTATTAATGCTTTTACAATAATAATGTTTGTAGCAAATTTACATATTATTTATTGGTGTATTATATATTGTTGTTATTATCTATTTTGTATATTATTGTTTATTTATATTTTATATTTATTATATTTTATTTATTTATTTTATTTACTTATACATGTATTTTAGAAGCATATTTTTTAAAATTAAAATTTTCTGCTTTTAGATATATTAATCATCTTCAAAGCAAAACATAAAATGATGACAATTAAGATTCATAACTTTTTTTTAGTTTTTTTTTTAGTTGGGGTCTCACTCTGTTGCCAAGGATGGGGTGCAGTGGCATGATCACAGATCACTGCAGCCTTGACCTCCTGGGCTCAGGAGATCCTCCCACCTCAACCTCCTGAAAAGCTGTGAATAGGCACATGCCATCACACCCAGCTGAAGGAAAACAGTGCATAAGCTGACAAGGTCCTCATATTTCTTGGCTGTATTCAAGGAACCAAACCTATATTTCCTTTGTCTCCCCTGACCTTTGGTTGTTACTCCATGGATAGCAGAGCAGCTCCATGCCTAGCCCAGAGGCTGTCTGTCTTAAGATATTGCCTTGCTTTTAACTTAGCATAGACATTAAGATAAGCATAGTTTAGACATTAACATATATCTTGCTTGTGTGGTTTTGCCCTCTCTTGTGTGATTTTTTGCCCTATGTAAGAGGCATGCAGTGAAAATAAATTTGCTCTTTCTCACTCCTTTCTACCTGGGACAGAGTCCTCCCAACCCGCTGTTTCTCTGTCTTTTTTTCTCGTTCCCTCCCCCCTGCTCAGCGGAGGCTGGTACTTCGCAAGTGACACCTGAACAGGGACCTGAGTACTAGGGTTGGTGTTGGCTGGAGAGGAACCCTCGTGAAGGACAGCATTTCCTGTGCAGCATTTTGATTCATGAGTAAGTAACCGAGGGTATAGGATTAATCATTGGGAGTACATGGGACATTTACATTTACATTCTAAGGATCACGTTTTCTTTGTGCAGATATTGAAATCTATGCTGAAAGCTAGAGGAACTAAGATTGCAGATAGACAATTAGATAGATTTTTGCAGTTTGTGGAAGAAGTATGTCCCTTGTCTCCTGAGACCAGGACGGTTAATCTGACTACCTGAGGAAAGGTAGTTAGTTGTTTGAAGGATTATTATCAAGCACATGGTCCTGAAGACATGCCAGTAGATGCTTTATCTCTGTGGAACCTAGTAAGAGATTGCTTAGAGCCCTCTCATGAGTTTCATAATGGAGCAGGCCCCTCCCTTTTTGCGGTGTTCTCCCTCAGCTCCTGCTCTAGCTGCCCATGATGATCAGAAGGGACACCCTCCTAAAGATTTTCTACAGGAGCTGGATGAGGGTGCTGCTCGGTATCACAAGAGATATTTGTGGCCATTCGAGCCTCTGTGACTGAGTTTCCTGAGGCTCCTAGCCTGCCTGCAAAAGAGGCTGAGCCCTCCATTCTTTCTTTATCTTCTAGCACTTTTGCTGAACTTATGAATTTGTTTACTGTTCTAGCTAAAAGGTGCTCAGTTTTGAAAGAGGAAGTGCCTTTGTGGCGCACTTTGAGTTCAAAAGAGGAAGTGCCTTCAACACCGGTGTATCATTCCTCAATTTCTAAGGAGGCGATTTCTCCTGGGGGTGGTAAGGCCTCCCCCTTGCACCTCAGCGGGCCCTCAATTGGCACCGAACAGAGCCTTGCTTGTGGATCATGGATCTGCACCTTCCCCCTTCTTGGCTCCCATTCAAACTCAACTGCCTGATGTTAGCAGGTGTCTGGTGCAGCTCTCCTCTCTACAGAAGGCTGTTCAGTCCTCCTAGCTGCAGGGAGATGATTTGGAAGGATTTCGTGCCTATCTGGTAAAGACTACAGGATTTGATGAACAGGGAAGGGAGATCCAAGAGTATCAGACTTTGTCTCTTAAGTCCCTGAAGGACCTTAAAACTACTGTGGCACAGTATGGAGCCATAGCACCATTTACATTAGCTATACTGGAAACTATTTCACAAGAAAACTTGACTCCCTCTGATTGGCATGTGGTTGCAAAGGTCTGTTTGTTGGGTGGGGAATATTTGTTATGGAAGACAGATTTTTGAGATAGATGCAAAGAGCAAGTTGAAAGAAATAGAGGAGGTGATCTGAATATGATTAATTTAGACATGCTTTGGGGCCAAGGAGAATACTGCTCCCAAGAGGCAAAGATTTTATATTCCTGATCTGCATATGGTCACATCAGTGGAGCAGAGTGGGGAACGTGGCGTCGACTACTGTCGGCTGGAGTTAAGACAGAGCAGCTTTCAAAAATATGTCAGGGACCTGATGAGCCTTACCAAGATTTTGCATCTAGATTATTGCAGGCTGTGGGTCGATTGGTGGTAGATGGAGAGGCAGGGACTCTTTTGGTGAAACAACTGGCCTATGAAAATGCCAATTCTGCCTGCCAAGCAGCCATTTGTTCTTATCGTAAGAAAGGGGATTTGAAAGATTACATTCATTTGTGTGCTGATATCGGGTCTACCTATATGCAGGGGATGGCCATGGCTGCAGCTTAACAATGTACTCCTTCCCACAAAATTTTTAATATAATGAGATCTGGTAATGGAGAAACCCGAGGCACCTGCTTCAACTGTCGGCAAATGGGCCATTTCAGTAGGGAATGCCCCATGTGTAATCCCAATTCAGGACTGCCCCCAGAAGGGGCCACCCTACATCTATGTGCCCACGATGCAAGCAAGGTATTCACTGGGCTTATGAATTTCGTTCCAAGATGGATGCAAATGGAAATCCCCTGTCAGGAAACTTCCGGAGGGGCCAGCTCCGGGCTCCTCAAACAATTGGGGCTATGTCCATTTACCCCCTGCAGCCCATGCCCAACTTGCCCCCTCAGGGGAGTCATCTGCCCAACAGGTCAACAATATCTACCCTAGGGAGTGCCGGACTGGACCTCAGTTCCTCCTCCCACTTCGTATTAACCCCAGAAATGGATCAACAGGCTATTCCCATGGGTGTGTATGGCCCACTCCCCAATGACACAGTGGGACTGTTACTGGGACATAGCAGCCTTTTCCTGAAAGTCTTCCAAGTTCTCTCAGGAGTCATAGACTCTGATTACACTGGTGAAATTAAAGTTATGGGAAATGCTCCTCAGAATAGTATTACACTCACTGCCAGCATGAAAAGTGCCCAATTAGTGTTACTCCGTTTGAAGAAAATGTGACAGTACTGTCTCCTCACAAAGAAGGGACTAATGCCTTTTGTTCTTCTGATCACACATATTGGGTGCAAGCCATTGGGCAAAAGTGGCCTGAGTATTCTCTGCATATAGAAGGCAAGACTTTCCGAGGTTTATTAGATACTGAGGCCAACGTCTCTGTTAATAGGTTCACTGGTCAACTTCTTGGCCACTTCAAGAAGCAATAACTTATTTGCAAGGCATTGATCAGTCTAAGTCTCTTCTAAAGAGTAGCAAACTTTTGAATTGGAAGGATGATGAGGGCCATGAGGGAGTTTTTCAGTCCTATGTACTTCCTTTTGTGCCACTTAATCTTTGGGGCCAGGATGTCCTCCAAGCTACGGGGGTATTGTTATACAGTTCCAGCCCTCAGGTCACTTCCCAGATGCTTGATCAAAGATTTTTACCAAACCGAGGATGGGGAAGGATCAGACAAGGAGTGAAATATCCCTTAACTCTGCCCATAAAAAACAGGAGGTCTGGTTTAGGTCACCCTGAGACTTTTCATTAATGGCTACTGCTTCTCCTGAGCCCCATCAGGAGACTGCTGATCCTATTAGTTGGCTATCTGATTATCCTGTGTGGGTGGAGCAGTGGCCACTCCCTGAAGAAAAGCTTGCAGGGCAACAGCATTTGTTCAGGAGTAGCTTCAAGCCAGTCACATTGAGCAATCAAACAGTCCTTAGAACACTCCTATCTTTGTCATTAAGTAAAGGTCAGGGAAATGGCATTTACTACAAGATTTATGGGCAGTAAATCACTCCATGGAAATTATAGGGCCTCTGCAGCCCAGTCTGCCCTCACCAGTGGCCATCCCTGCTGACTATCACCTGTTTGTTATAGATTTAAAAGATTGCTTTTTTATTATTCCACTTTTTCACAAGGACCGAAAGTGCTTTGCTTTCTCTTTGCCTGCTGTTAATTTCCAGCAGCCAGTCCAAAGATTTCAATGGAAGGTTTTGCCTCAAAGCATGGCCAATATTCCCACCTTATGTTAAACTTTTGTAGCCAGAATCTTGCAGCCTGTCCGATCTTATTTTCCCAAGGCTTATATTATTCACTATATGGGTGATAATCTTGTTGCTCATCCTGATAAAGAGCAATTACAAAAGGTATTATTAAAACTACAAAATTCTCTCCATAATGCTGGTCTCATCATTGCCCCAGAGAAGGTGCAGTGGACGGCTTCCTATGAATATCTTGGGAAGATTATATACAGACGCAAAGTCCTGATGCAGAAATCTCAAATCAGAACTGATTCTTTAGCCACCTTCAATAATTTCCAAAAGTTGTTAGTGAGAGACTCAAAGGACTTAAAAAAAAAAACTATACTTGCTATGAAAGAAATGTTTAGTATATGAATTCCTA
This sequence comes from Cephalopachus bancanus, assembly GCA_027257055.1. Lineage (NCBI taxonomy): Eukaryota > Metazoa > Chordata > Mammalia > Primates > Tarsiidae > Cephalopachus > Cephalopachus bancanus. The sequence goes on along the minus strand of JAPVLO010002261.1, from coordinate 30,765 downwards.
CCTCACGTTCACTGTATTTTATAAACTCCTACCTCACATTCACTGTATTTTATAACCCCCTACCTCATGTTTGCTGTATTTTATAAATCTCTACCTCAAACCCTGTAGGACTAGGCATATGTAAGGCGCCTGGTAGTAACTGTGACTGTAAAGTTAAAAATATTTGCGGTGTTTGTACTTAGAACTTTGTTAAGTTTAGTTTTTGTCTGTCCCGTAATAACCATGTTAATTGAAATAACCGGCTTCTTCTGCTGGCAGTGTGTGAATGTTAAGCAATAAGCCCCTCCCGGACATTCGTTTGCTTGAATTATGGTGGACTCTGTGGTGCCAGTCACACTTCTGGTGGGCTCTGTGGCACCAGCCACACTTCTGGCAGGCTCTGTGTTATTTCAAACCTGCCTGTATGCCCGAGCTGATTTATACACAGTCACAGTGACTGTGTGAACCGTGGCTTGTCTAACATTCCAGATGGCTTAACTGACTCCACTCTACCCATGTAGCCGTTAGTAATCAATCACGGGCAGCCGAGCCCGTGCCTGTGCAAATCAAAAGTGAACCCACCAATCTCAAGCACTCCTGTTCCCCGACATCACCGCAGACCTAATTGAGAACTAATTATGCAAGGTCCGTGGACTTCGTTTTCTATGCCATGCCCTCTTCTAATTGAACAATGTCTTAAGCCTAGGAAAAACCGGTGGCGCCCAGCCCTTCCCTCACAACTGTGTATATAAATCACTTGCTGGACAAGGTTGGGGCTCTCATTCCTGTACCGCTGCACTGGTCACAGACGTGAGCCCAGACTCTAGCCTGAATAAAGATCCTCGTGTGATTTGCATCGGAGCTGGCTCTTTGGTGGTCTCTCGGATTCAGAATTCGGGTACTACATTTGGGGGCACGCCCAGGATCCCAGAGACCCCCCGAGACACCCCCAACCCGGAGGGTCCCAGTGTAGGCAGGTAGGTGCACTTCGTTTTCGGTAAGCACACATCTGTATTATCTGTAGGAATTCCATTTGGTATTAAGGCCGGCATTGGCTTAAGCTGACATGCTGGTGGGCCGTCAGCTGGGGTCTTGGGTGATGTCCCTTGCCCCCTTCGGGAGACCATGGAATCCCTCCCTGGAGGATGAGGAATCCCTCCACTGTGAGGAAAGTCGATCGCCGAGAGGATCGGATTCACCCTCAGCTCAGTTTCGTTTTTGTCTGCACGGCCGTGGAAAACCGTACTTCATTGTTAGTAGTCTTGTCTTGTGTGTAGTCTTGTTTTGTGTGTTATATTGGACAGAAAAGAGAGTGGGACAGATGCTGACTACCCCTCTAACTCTTATGACTGACTATTTCTCGGATGTAAAGGAAAGGGCTGATAATCAGAGTGTAATCATTCGCAAAAAAAAATTCCAGGCCCTTTGTAAGTCTGAGGGGCCATCCTTCAACATAGGATGGCCACCAGAGGGCACTTTCTCATTAAGCATTGTCTTACAGGTTAAGCATGTCATTTTACAGGATGGACAGCATGGCCACCCCGACCAGGTGCCTTACATCCTGGTATGGCAGGATATAATTAATAACCCCCCCGTGGGCCAAGTCTTTTATTCCACCTCAAACAGGATTAGCGCTCTGAGTTCTGACCACACGGGAGAAGGAGGCTAAGGACGGCAGACTCCTGGAAGCCGCAGGGCCGACTAAACCTCCACTCTATCCAGTCCTGCCGGATTCAGATCTGGAGGAGATGTTTCTTCCTCCCCCCTACCCCAATACCCCCTCAGTAGCCCCGGTGCCTGTGGTGGGTGCCGCTGAGGGACCGGCTCCAGTGCCACCAGTGGAGGAGCCTCGGTGCGGACCGGTGGTGGGGATGTGGGGATGCACCTCTCGGGGAGCCCCAGCTGCTCTGGAGGAGGGACCAGCAGACTCCACTGCACTCCCTCTGGGTGCAATTGGGCCCCCAGGTGAGACCTGCATGATTGGCCGTTCTCCACCTCTGATCTGTATAATTGGAAAGCCCAAACTGCTAAATTCTCTGATGATACAAAAGATCTAACTGACTTGCTGGAAAGCATTCTTTTTACACACCAGCCCACCTGGGATGATTGCCAGGTGCTTCTGAAAATTCTCTTCACCATGGAAGAGAGAGAACGCATCCAGACAGAAGCCTGGATATTGGTTCTGGGAGAAGACAGGCAACCAACCCAGAACCCGGACATCATCAATGCAGCCCTCCCCCTGTCCCTCTCCATGTGGGACTTCAACGTGGCAGAAGGTAAGGAGAGGCTCCGGTCTATCGCCAGACTCTAATGGCAGGTCTCAGGGCTATGGCACGCAAGCCCACTAATTTGACCAGAGTATATGATGTTAGACAGGAGAAAGATGAGAGTCCGGCCGAGTTCCTGGAACAGCTTATGGAAGCCTTCAGGCAGTACACTCCTATGAATCCAGAAGCGCTAGAAAACAAGGCAGCTGTTATAATGGCTTTTATTAATCAAGCTGTCCCAGATATTAAAAAAAAGTTGCAGAGAGTAGAGAGATTAGGTGAAAAAAGCCTCCAAGACTTATTAATAGTGGCAGAAAGAGTGTACAACAACCGAGAAAGTCCAGAAGACCAACAGACCAGGGTAAATGATTACCAGACCTGCAACTTGGCTAAAATCCTGCTGGCCACTACCACCAATGACCCTCGGGAAAAGCAGAGATGACTCAAGCAGCTGGCCGGAAAGCCAGGTAAGAAGAGCGGTTTCCTACTAAACATGAGACAGCACAAGTAGTGGCCAAGAAGCTCCTAGAAGACATCATGCCAAGGTATGGCTTCCCTATCTGGATAAGTTCAGACAACGGACCAGGCTTCATCTCTAAGGTAACACAGGGGCTAGCTCAGGTTCTTGGGGCAGATTGGAAATTACATTGTGCATATAGACCCCAAAGTCCAGGTACAGCGCATGAACAGAACATTAAAAGAGACCCTAACTAAATTAGCCCTGGAGACTGGCGGTGACTGGGTGGTTCTCCTCCCCTTCGCCCTCTATAGGGTGCACAAGTCCCCCTATAAATTGGGCCTCACACCTTTTGAAATCATGTTCAGCGTTCCACCGCCTATTGTTCCAAATTTAAAACCTGAGGTACTTGTTGAATTCGATGACCAGCAACTCCTTTTTTCCTTAAAAGCACTGCACAGGGCACATGAACAGGTGTGGCCTACATTGAAGGCCCTCTACGAAACCGGGCGCCCCCGGATCCACACCGCTACTGGCCAGCAGACTGGGTGTACACCTGCAGACACCAGCACCAGACACTCCAGCCACATTGGAAAGGGCCCTACATCATCATCCTAACCACACCCACTGCACTCAAAGTAGACGGAATCATCCCGTGGGTCCACTACACGCACATCTGGCCGGCAGACCCCTTCACAGTGTTAAAAGACTATGTGCCAGAATGGAAAAGCATGCCGAACAAGGACAATCCTCTAAAGCTAAGACTGCACTGCTGTCACTTATCCCCATAATGCTGATATCGTGTATGTCATGTCTCTTGTGTAATGCATCAGTAAACCCCCACCAGCCCCAAAACCTAACTTGGCAGGTCATAGATCTCACCACTAGCAGTGTTATTTGGCAAGTTTCTAATGTAACCCCTCCCCAAACTTGGTTTCCGACTATCAGGGAGGACTTAAAGGCCTTTTTCCCAAGTGATGTCTGGAAACGTGCCCACCCTGAAGCAGTTCCCCGAGAGGCACGTGACCCCAAGACCTACTATATGCACAGAAGACGGGCCCTTACGCAGTATCATTACCCTGTATACAAGAATTTCTATGTATGCCCTGGGCATGATGAGGATAAAAACTGTAGGGACGCCACTGCATATTATTGCCCCAGCTGGTCTTGTGTTTCCACGGGAGACATACCATGGAAACCTGCCAAAACCAATGATTTAATCATAATGAAAAGACTATCCCCTCTTTCCGAACAGTCACCTTGCTTTACCTCTGGACACTGCAATCCTATTACTCTAAGCTTCACTGAAAAAGGTAAAGCAGCTAAAGGATGGGAAGTAGGAAAAACATGGGGAATTAGGTTATACGACTCAGGATGCGCAGGGTGGAAGGACCATGGCAGTTTCTTTATGATTAGATTAACTTCTCAGCCCAGCCAACAAACCCTCAGCATGGGACCAAACTCAGCTCTGGCACCAAAACCTAAACCTAAGCTACGTGTCAAACCAAAACTTAAACCCTTAAACACCACGTCTACCCCAGTGTCAAGCGGGAATACTAACCAGTTAGCCACTGCTTATATAGGTTCTAGGGTCACTACAGTTGTTCCCCACTCCAGGAAAGCCCCTATAGTCATTCCTAACTCCTCCTCACCCACACCGGGCCCCTACCAACATCCTCTCTGGCATTTGCTAAAACAAGCCTGCTTATTTCTCAATGCAACCAAACCAGAGTTTACTAAGTCATGCTGGTTATGTTATAACATCCAGCCTCCTTATTATGAAGGTATTGCAGTAATGGGAAACTGTACAACCCAACAGGTTTCCAGCTCATGTAGATGGCAGCCAGCAACCCAGGTGCTTACTCTTCAGTCAGTAACAGGCCAAGGACTATGCATAGGGCGCCCCCGCACCAGAGTGTCGGTCCCTATGCAGCGTTGTACAGCCTGTATCCAGCTTAAATTACCACCTGCCCCCCGAAAATGGCTGGTGGGCCTGTTCTACAGGATTAACTCCTTGCTTCCACGGGCAGGTCCTGAATCAGACCCGTCAGGGCTTTTGTGTGCTAGTTTAACTGCTCCCCCAAATTCTCTACCATTCTAATGAGGACGTACTCAGGTGGTTTGTTCGACTGCTCCCCAAAATTCTCTACCATTCTAATGAGGACGTACTCAGGTGGTTTAGCACAGAGGCCCCCCCAAGACAAACAGGAACCAGTCACCGCCATCTCCCTAGCAGTTATTCTTGGATTCGGACTAACCAGAGTAGGAACGGGTATAGCCTCCCTAGCTACCCAGGGCTGTCATTACAATAGCCTCAGAGCTGCCATAGACATAGATATTGAGACAACTGAAGTCTCAATCTCTCACCTACAAGTGTCCCTAACCTCCCTATCTGAGGTGGTCCTACAGAATCGCAGAGGACTGGACTTGTTATTTCTGCAGCAGGGTGAAACATGTGCTGCCCTGGGAGAAGAATGTTGTTTTTACATGGACCACTCAGGTGTTGTCAGGAAGTCTATGCCTAAGGTAAGAGAAGGATTGGCTGAATGGAAAAAAGAACGAGAACAGCAATACAATTGGTTTGAAGCCTGGTTTAGCCACACCCCCTGGTTCACTACATTAATTTCTACAATAGCCGGCCCCCTAGTTGTTTTAATCCTCATACTTATTTTTGGGCCTTGCATCATCAACAAGCTTATAGCCTTTGTTAAAAATCGAGTCAGCACTGTTCAACTCATGGTACTCAAGCAGCAGTACCAACCACTTGGTACTCACCCTTGTTGTCTCAACTCTCCTACCCATTTTCAGGATAACCTTAAAAACACTTATGTAAACCCATGATTGGGCCTTATTTTTAGGTTCCTCTGAGAGGGGGGAATGAGAGACTCTAAGGACTTAAAAAAAAAAAACAAACCCTATACTTGCTATGAAAGAAACGTTTACTATATGAATTCCTACTTCATGTTCACTGTATTTTATATACCCCTTCCTCATGTTTGCTGTATTTTATAAATCTCTACCTCAAACCCTGTAGGACTAGGCATATGTAAGGCGCCTGGTAGTAACTGTGACTGTAAAGTTAAAAATATTTGCAGTGTTTGTACTTAGAACTTTGTGAAGTTTAGTTTTTGTTTGTCCCATAATAACCATGCTAATTGAAATAACCGGCTTCTTCTGCTGGCAGTGTGTGAATGTTAAGCAATAAGCCCCTCCCAGACATTCGTTTGCTTGAATTATGGTGGACTCTGTGGTGCCAGCCACACTTCTGGTGGGTTCTGTGGCGCCAGCCGCACTTCTGCTAGGCTCTTTGTTATTTCAAACCTGCCTGTATGCCCGAGCTGATTTATACACAGTCACAGTGACTGTATGAACTGCAGCTTGTCTAACATTCCAGATGGCTTAACTGACTCCACTCTGCCCATGTAGCCATTAGTAATCAATCACGGGCAGCCGAGCCCGTGCCCACGCAAATCAAAAGCGAACCCACCAATCTCAAGCACTCCTGTCCCCTGACATCGCCACAGACCTAATTGAGAACTAATTATGCAAGGTCCGTGGACTTCGTTTTCTACATCATGCCTTCTTCTAATTGAACAATGTCTTAAGCCTAGGAAAAACCAGTCACACCCAGCTCTTCCCTCGCAACTGTGTATATAAACCACTTGCTGTACTAGGTCGGGGCTCTCGTTCCTGTACTGCTGCACCAGTCACAGATGTGAGCCCAGACTCGAGCCTGAATAAAGACCCTCATGTGATTTGCATCGGTGCTGGCTCTTTGATGGTCTCTCGGATTCAGGATTTGGGTACTACAGTTAGGTGACATTAATTGGTTTTACCTCTCTCTTGGAATTACCACTGTGCAGCTCATATCTCTCTTTGATATCTCTTTGATATCTGACCCTGGATCCCCACTGGCACTTCACCCCTGAAGCTCAATCTGCATTACAATTGGTACAAGAGGCGATTGCCATGCAGCAGGTCTCTCTTATCTCTGTTACTGAGCATTGGTCACTACTAATATTGCCTACATCTTATTTACCCACAGGAGTTTTTTGGCAACAAGGACCTGTGGAATGGCTCCATTTGCCAGCCTCCCAACGATACACTGTGATCCCATATTATGATTCTGTCACCCTTCTCATTACCAAGGGCTGAGAGCAAACCAGGGAGCTTTTTGGCCCTCCCTATGTTGGTAAGCTTTTTGTTCAATTTTGTTTGCTCCACATTTCAAATTTCTCATACTACTGGAATCCCCTATAATCCACAGGGGCAAGGTATAGTGGAGTGTGCCAATAGAACACTCAAAATGCAATTACAGAAATTTAAAAAGGGAGAATATGCGCATTCCTCCCCACATACACTATTGGCACATGCATTACTAATTTTCAATTTTCTTATTCTGGATAATGAAGGGGTATCAGCTGCAGAACCCTTTTGGCATCGCTCTCCTAAAGCAGAGGCTTTGGTTCGCTGGAAGGATCCTTTGACAGGCCAGTGGCAAGAACCGGATCTGGTGCTTATCTGGGGATGAGGCAGTGTTTGTGTTTTCCCTAGGACTGCAGAAGGACACTGATGGCTCCCGGCAAGATTCATCTGACTGCACCGGCCCCCAGTTCCAGAATATCAAGGGAGGATTGGACAGAAAGCCTGATCCCTCCATTTAAGAGGCTGTGCATCAGCCCACTGGGGTTCATGCCTCCCCCATATCCCCGCTCTATGGCAACGCATCAAGGCTACCTCCTTCTTGGGGGCAATTAAAGGCACTAACAGCTAAAGCCGAAAACATGGTGCAAAACAGTGGAAGGGTCACATCTGACCAATATACCTTGTTCCTGACTATGCTCACTGTGATGGCTTGCCAGGTGGGTACAGTTAGGGGCCACAGTTCACCTTATTGGGCTTATGTGCCTGACCACCCCCCTTTTAAGGGATGACCCTTCAGTCCCCGGTATATGTTAGTAATGCTTCTTTATTGGGCCACAACTCCACTGAGTCTATTACCCTGCAGTGGGTTGGTGGATATTCTTATGAAGGGTAGTCTACTAAGGTGCCCAATTTTTTCCCATTTTTGGCACCTGCTTACCATAGGGGATCCAGGCTGTGTGCCAATTACTTCGACTTTTAAATATACTCATGAATTTATGCCTCAGGGCATGGAGCACCAGCCTTGGATGAAAAGAGAGTGGATCATGTGTTTATATGGTTCTCTGCGGTCTCGTACTACACTTTTACAGAGGCTCCACCTCCTGGAGATACCCCCCTGTTCCAAAGCAGTCTCATTTTTATTTTCTCAGTTTCCAACCTGGCGTAGATGTCATTATCCTATGGCCACTGGTATCGTATCCCCGGCACTAATGAAGGGGTCACAGACTGTGCTACTCCTAACCCTCAAGCTAAGACTGAATTGCAGTGTGTTGAAACCTTTAGAAGGTAGGTGGAGATGGTTCCTTCCACCTCAGCAGGATGCCCTCAGCTTGGTATTTGGAAACTTATGGCGGCTTTAGGGCCCATTCTCTTCTCCCACCAGTCTGAATCTAACCAGCCATCTCACAATGGTTCCCATGAGGTGTTTGCCTATGTTCCTGCCCCTTATGTTTTGTTGGCAGGGCCCTGGAAAATTACTATGGAGTCTTCTTATTTTTCATTAAAGTGTTCTTATTCTGTCTCCTCAAAATGGAGGACAGCAAGTTGTGGCATTGCATCAACCCTCTTTTGTTATGATGCCTGTAAATATTTCTGGGCCATGGTATCAGGACTCTGGCTGGGATGTGCTTTCTCAAATGTTCAACCTGCTTGACCACCAGTGAAACTTTATTGGACTTTTAGTTGTCGGTGTTACTGCATTTGTTACACTGATTACAGCAGCCACCACTTCAGCAATGGCTTTGACTCAAGAAATCCACACTGCTCAGTACGTGGACAATCTGGCTAAGAACATTTCCACTGCTTTATCTAGCCAAGAAGCCATTGATGTTAAATTGGAGGCACGTCTCAACACATTGGAACAAACGGTCCTGGTCCTTGGAGACCAGGTTGCTGCTTTAAAGACTCGGGTTATGTTATGATATCATGCAGAGTTCCTATGGATTTGTGTAACCTCTAAGCCTTATAATGGTTCTGAATGGCATTGGGATCTGGTTAGAAATCATTTGCTGGGAATTTGGTCTTCTAATAATGTTTCTTTAAATATCACTCAATTACATGAAGATATTGTAAAAATTTCTACAGCTGGGTCACCTTTATTGCCTGCTAGCTCATTGGCTAATGATATTCTTGGTAAAATCAAGCAATTGGTATCATCACATAGCGTATGGTCTACAGTATATTCTTTAATAGCATTGGTAGTGCTGATTTTTATTTTACTGTTTTGTCTCCCAGTCTGCATCTGGACAGGAGGATGAGTCATCAGACAGCTCCAAATAGAAGTCCATAAACTGCGCTTTAAAGAAAAGGAAAAGGCAGAGATGAAGGAAGCCAGAGCATAAGCTGACAAGGTCCTATTTTTCTTGGCTTGTGTTCAAGGAACCAAACCTACATTTCCTTTGTCTCCCCTTAGCTTGGTTGCATTTCTATGGATAGGAGAGTGGCGCCAAGTGTAGCTATTCTATGGATAGCAGAAGGGTGCCAAGTCTGCCCTGGAGGCTGTTTATCTTAAGTGATTGCCTTCCTTTTAACTTAGAAAGCATAGATGTTAAGATATGCATAGTTTAGTCATCAATACTTACCCTGCTTGTGTGATTTAGTTTAGACATAAACATATATCCTGCCTGTGTGGTTTTGCCCTCCTTTGTGTGATTTTGCCCTATATAAAAGGCATGCTGTGAAAATAAACTTGCTCTCTCACTCTCGGCTACCTGGGAGAGAGTCCTCCCTATCCCACTGTTCTTTTTCTTCCTTTTCTCATTCCCTCCCCCCACCTCAGGCCCTGCTCAGTGGAGGCTGGACTCCCGCACTAATAAAATACATACACATATATGTGCATATACACAAATACTATTGATCTTGTCTTTCTATGATTCTGTCATGTATTCTGATTTTCTTACGTCCTTGATCCTATAGTCCAAATTTCTTACAACCCACTCTCTTATCACTCCTTATCTCAAGCCCTCTATTTCCTGTCACCAAAGTTATATAGCTCAGCATGTTTATGATATTGTGTTGATTTTTTTTCTAATTTGCATTATACTTCACCTCCTTAATGTCCTCATTTCCATCTCTGTCTAACTTAAATTCCATGGCTAGTCATCAAAATCCCTTTATTTGCTAAAGTATGGATGCAGATCAGAAGCATCTAGCAAATCTCGCTTAAACCCACTTCAAATGCTAGCCATTATCACTCCACTGAAGCCACTCTTCTCAAATCACCAATAAACCTGCTGTATCTAAATCCAAAGAATAGTTATTAGTTAATACACTGAACTGTCTTTGAATTTGACTAATGTTATCAGTCTCTTCACACAGTTCCCAGGATACCTCTGGATTATCTTCCTGTCTAATTGCATACTCTTAATTTGTTTTCAAGATTCTCATCTTCTACTTGACCACCTTATTAAATAAGACAGTGTGATGACTCAATCCTTAGTTCTCTCTTGCCTTCCCATTGCATCATCTCCTTTGTCTTTTATTCCTTCTTTGCCTTCTATACATTTGTCTTCTTTATTCTATCTATATTCACATTCAAATGATCTTGTCCAGTGTCATGAATAATTCCATGTAAATGCTGACAATTTCCAAATGTTTATGTTTAGTCTACAATTTGCTTTTGAACTGCAGACTCTTTAACTATCATTGGTTATAACCAAATTGTAATCAATGCCTTTACCAAACATTTCCAAAACACCCGGCCCTGGCAAACTTACTTAATTCTCAGTCTTACACATCTTAGCAGATGCCAACTCCATCTTTGCTGATATCTTTTGGTCATTATTAATTCTTTCTTCCTCTCTCACTAAAATCCAGTTTGTCATGGATTCTGTTGGATTGTCCTTCAAAATGTATCACAAAAGTGACCACTTTGCACCACATAGACTGCTGCTACTTGATCTAAGTAGTCATCATGTCCCATATGAACTCCTGAAACAGCCTCCAGATTGATCTGCCTTTTTTTCCAACAGCAGCCAGAGTTATATTTTAAACAAATGAGTCTGATTATTTGCTCAAAACCCTGCAATAGCTCTCAATTATATTTAGTGAGGATAAAAGAGATTTTACAATAACTTACAAGGTTCTACATGATCTTCCTATTCCTATTATATTATTTATCTGATCTTATTTCCTGCAACCCCACTGTCACATTTCCACCCAGCCTTTAAAATTAACCTCCTTGAACTCCCTCCAACACATAAGAATTTGACAACTTTTACTCATTTTTGTATACTTGAAAATCTATTCCCAAGGTAAAGAATCATTGCTTAATCATTTTATCTCTGCATGTCTTTTCAAGGAAGCCTGATTTCTACTTCATGATGCAATTAATTTTCTCCTATCCCTCCACCTCATTCCCATATTCCTCATCTTGCTGTTTTTCTTGGCCACACCAATCATCTTCTGTTTCTATACCATAAACTTTATCTCTTTATTATTGTTGTTATTTACTATTCTTTATGAAATAAACTTAAAATCTACAATTCCATAAGACATCATTGTTTTCCACTGATATAGCCCAACTGCCTAGAATATAGAACAACTCAACAGATTTTTTAAAGTAGAATGTTGAATAAAGTACTGTGAGGGGAATAGAACGTTACATTAGATAATAACATAGAGCTTTATTAGACACTTGTCAGTGCTCATTGCATGACCTAAAGTATTCATTTTTCTTTGTCAATCAACACGTGGAAAACATCTTAAAAACTAATATCTGTATTATTTATTTGCATAAGGACTACAGTTTTCAGCATTCTGTAAGTCTTTCTACATCTTGTTTTATGAGCTGTTCAAGGCATAGCTATTAATTTCTTGGTATTTGCCTATTCATTTACAAACCAAATTACAAATTTAACCTTAAATATTGGAGAATGACCTCTTCACACACTTTATAATGCCATTTCCAAAGGCAGATTACTGCCTCTGTAATTTCATAATCGCATACAATATGAATAAAATTCTCAATTACCATTCAGTTACCAGTGCACCCATTCCTTGTTCTTTGAAGCAGCATTGTGCATTTGCCAAAGGTCTATTTAGTTAAACAACATAGTTTATTTAAGAAGGTTTAATATGCCGGGTTCGGTGGCTCAGCCTGTAATCCTGTGCCTTTGGGAGGCTGAGGTGAGTGGATTGCCTGGGCCCGCGGGTTCGAGACCCACCTGGGCAGCGAGACCTCATCTCTACAATAAATCAAAAAATCAGCTGGGCATGGTAGCGCATGCCTGTAATTCTGGCTACTCGGAAGGCTGAGGTGGAAGGATCGCTGGAGCCCAGCAGGCGAGGCTGCGGTGGCCAGAAGCGGCCACTGCATTCCAGTCTGGGCGACAAAGTGAGACTCCAACTCAAAAAAAAAAAAAAAAGAAGGTTTAATAAATACATATGCTATCTCTTTATAATGTACTGCATTGTATGTAATAGCAATTATAAACAATTAAATTTCTAGAACAGAAATATAAGCAGCAGATTATGAGTTCAATTCATCAGAAAAATTATTTATGTAGTTTTCTGCTAAGAGAGGACCATCATACTCAAAATAAAGTGCAGCATCTGCTATCAAGCCTTTGACACATTAATATCTCCCAACAAATTTGTGCTCCAAGTTTTAAACAGGCATTCACAGTAGGTCACGGTTGAATGTCTCCGGGCAGTTGTAGGTGTTTTGAGGCTGTCTAGGAGGCAGGACTTGGAGCTAGGAAAGATCACATTGGCCTTTGCAGCACATTGTGTGTGTAAATAGGTTTCTTGTTTAAGCTTCTGCAACAAACTGTTGCAAAAGCTGCCTGCAAATTTGTTTCTTATGAGACAGCTTAAACATGCTAGCACATGGGCATTTCTAATCTGAATCTACAAGCACTCCAAAGGATGCTGCAAAAAGAATCAAAGAATCTGCCAGGGTAGAGAAGCAATCTCAGGAAAAGTCAAAGTCAGACTTCAGCTTACTGTTCTGGTGAAATAGGGATATAACTAAAAAAAAAAAAAAATCTGTGTCTGTTGTTTCAAAGGATCCTCTGATGCATTTTTATGTGCTAAGAGGAGAGAAAAGTAGCCAAAATCCCCTGGGATTTCCCTGTAGTGTGTGTATGTCTGTCTCTGTGCTATGATACCAGGCACTCTGGTTTCTGAGCAAAGCCAGCATCATAAAACTCCCCTACTTTTCTTGTCCATGGGAAATACCTTGACAACAACAGAGTCAGAGGCAGATACTTGTATATGTCCTCTGCTCCCTAAAAACACAAACTGTATATTTTTCTTGGGATACTAAATTAAAACAACAGTGATTGGGGAAAAAATGGCAGGATTGTCTAATCCACAGTACATGTTTTAAAACAGGAGAAGACAGAATCGTTTGCTTAGTTTTAGTAGTGGTGAACAATTAGGGATTAGGACATGGTGAGACCCTATGGACTGATGATGGGTTGACAATCTTCAGGTTTTGTATGTTTTTTTTTTCCAGTTTCCTCACATCAGCATGTAGGTTATTTGTTCACAAGACTGCAAAGTTTCTCAAATCATTCAGGTAAGCACACTAATATTTAAATTTACAGTGATTGGTTAAATTCAGTGTCCTGTTCAAATAAATACCTATAGCAGGTGGTCTTCAAAGGAAGTGATTACCTAATACTCCAGGCAATATATTGAGGAAGGCTTGGTTTAACTGCAAGACGTTGTTTTCTTAAACTTCTAATTAAGTAAAATAAAATGAAGTTTTTCTAAACTGACAGCAATGATACACATATTCCTACCTCCAACAAGCAGCTGTTAAACGCAAACTGAGGAAGAGGATTACATTTTTTAAAGGCAGCCAATTTTCCCATTTACTTTAAAGAAAACACATTACATTTGAAACAACTTCCAAATACAAATCTCTTGAAAAATCAAATTTCTTGTTTCACTGCAATAATGACTGATTTTTAAGGGTCAAACACTCATTCCATGGGTGACCATTTCTTCTCTGCTTTGAAACTCTTTTTTCAAACTTAGATATGATCTGGCTGTGGCCTCTCTCATCTGTGTTTTTATAATTGTATATGATATGCAATATATACAATATGCATAAATATATATAATATATGCTTATCATATATAATGTATACCAACTATGGATATATTACCAAAGTTTTTCTTCAAAGCTGACCAAAGATTTGAAAAGCCTTTGTCTCATCCTGGATAAGGTGTTTACTTATCCAGGAAAGGTTGCTAGAAAAGTCATTTAAATTTCATGGATCTTAGACTCTGTCTCAGAAGTGGCCTGGGAAATATGAGCTCTCATGCTGGTTCCTTGTAGTATGTCTTGCAATTTTTTGATCAAGAGTAGTCTAATATACCTAGAGGATAAGCTGGGTGTACCAGAATCATACATAACTTTACACTTAGTGCTAAACTTTGTAATAACTGTTTTTATTTACACTTTCTTATAACAATACTGAATGGGGTATAGGAGAATTATTACTATTATATATTTTTGTTTTTCAGTGAAAATAAAAAAATACAGAAGTAAGTATTTCAATCTTTCATAAAGTGTTCTGCATATGCCTGCTTTACTCTCACTCTTTTTCAAGCATATAAGCTGCAACTCGTTTTCCATAGATATAAGTACAAACATTTGCATCTAGGAAACTCACTTATAATTTTTTGAGATGTACAGAATATTTAAATATTTTGCACAAACTGTTAAGTGCAGCTCACTGACTCAGTACATAGAAGCAATGTGTTTTGTTTTTCAAAATTGAGAGCAAAATCTGTGTGTCACTAAGAAGCAATTGGAGCCTTATAAAACACACTGTGAATTTATTTAACATATGTATGTATCATGTTAGGTATCATACCAATTTGAGAAAACTATGTTATGATGCAATAGGAAACCTCAAAATATCAGTGGTTTGTGCTACAGGCCCATCAGTGTTAGGCTGTGGGGAAGCTCTGTGCAATACTCTGTGGTCAGAGGCATAGTTTCTGGTCCAAGTCTTTCAGTATTAGCTTAGGGCTCTGGAGAATGCTTTGACCTCTTCAGCAACCTAATCACCATCTACAAAAATTAGACAACTGGAATTGTTTTTATCTGAAGCACACTCCTTTGGTAATAAAAATCTTATATACCATGAAATTTTCTTGACAGAAAACCCAAAAATAACCTGATTATTAACATTTCTGTCTCATTAGAAATCATAATGAACATAATACAAAATCCTCTAAATGAACCAGGAACATTATTATACACCTTGATGAGAGAATCAGGTAATACATAATGAGAAATTTAAGAAACACTAATGTGTTTCAGAAATATTTGTTTCTACAACAAAGGACCCAGAACAGATCTAATTTTCATGACTTCATTCTCACTCTTTCTTGCCTCTATTTCTTATTACTTCCTTGCATGTTTCTGCCCCATTCTTCCATTTTAATATATTTCACTGTCAAACTATATAGACTAAGAAGGAAGAAAAGTGATTTCTTAAAGGAAAATCATCAAACCATTGATAGAACAAGATGAAGGATGTGCTGAGTGCTATAGTTTGAATGTGTACCCTACTCGGTTAAAAATGTTGTATGACTTTGCTCTTGGGTATGTATGAATATTAATCTCTCTTATCCACAAATGAAGATTAAAGAAAGTCCTGTTTATTCCAATATTTTGCTTATAATAATAAATGCCTAATTCTTATTGCTACATTCATATTACCATAAATTTTCATGCCATGAGAATGCATGCTTTCTACTCACATGTGATAAAAGTTGTTTCTCCAATCACACTGTCTCTAAAAGATAGTGGAATGGAGATGCCCAGTATTCCTCTTTCTCTATGATTATTTTTTATTTCTAGGAAAAAATAAAACTTCAGATTAAAATAGAGTCTTTCAAGGACCGATATATTTCAACACTGAACTACTTTAATATCAGTTGTTTAGTTCTTAAATTTTTAATGCTTTTGAGAAGTGTCTATTCATTGCTTTTGCCCACTTTTTTTTTTTTTTTGAGTTGGAGTCTCACTCTGTCATCCAGACTGGAGTGCAGTGGCAGCTCCTGGCCACCGCAGCCTCAACCTGCAGGGCTCCGGTGATCCATCAGCCTCAGCCTTCCAAGTAGCTGGAACTACAGGCACACGCTACCACGCCTGGCTAATTTTGATTTATTGTGGAGATGAGGTCTCACCAAGTTGCCCAGGCAGGTCTCGAACCCATGGGCTCAGGTAATACACTCACCTCAGCCTCCCAAATGTGCAGGATTACAGACTGAGCCACTGAGCCCAGCTTCCCCACTTTTTAATGGGGCTGTTCATTTTTTTTTTTTTTTGCATTTGAGTTCCTTGTAGATCCTAGATGTTAAGCTTTTGTCAGATATACAGTAGGTAAATATTTTTTCCCATCCTGTGAGCAGTCTCACTTCTCTCTTGATGGATTTTTTTTTTTTTGCTTGGGAGAAGCTCATTAGTTTGATGAGTTCTCACTTGTCTATCTTATTTCTTAAGGTATGGACATTTAGGGTTCTGATCAGGAATGGATTGTCAATCCAATTTCCATAAGAGTATCTCCTGTGTTTTCTAAGATTCTTATAGTTTGAGGTTTTACATTTAGGTCTTTTATTCATTTAGAGTTGATTTTTGTGCATGGTGATAGGTAGATAGGTAGAGGTACTGTTGCAATCTTCTGCATGTGATCGGCTAGTTTTCCCAGCACCATTTACTGAATAGGTTCTCCTCTCCACAGTGATTGTTGCAGGCTTTGTCAAACAGACACATGAAAAAGTGCTCAGCTTCACTCATCATCAGAGCAGTGCAAATCAAAACCACATTGAGATACCACCTACCCCCAGTAAGAATGGACATCATTAATAAAACAAACAACAACAGATGCTGGCGAGGATGTGGAGAAAAAGGAATGCTTCTACATTGCTGGTGGGAAAGCAAATTAGTGCAACCTCTTTGGAAGACAGTGTGGCAATTTTTGAAAGAACTAGAAATTGACCTTCCATATGACCCAGCAATTTCTCTATTGGGAATATACTCAGAGAAATTCACGTCATTCTACAAGAAAAGATACCTGCACATGTATGTTTGTTGCAGCTCTGTTCACAATAGCAAAAACATGGAACCATCCATGTTGCCCATTGAAGTTGGACTAGATTTTAAAAAAGGAGTACATATACACAATGCACTACTACACAGTCATAAAGAAGGACAAACATATGGACTTTGCAGCAAGTTGGATGTATTTAGAGCCAATCGTACTCAGGGATCTATCACAGAAACAAAGAACAGAGTACCATAAATTCTCACCTATAAGCAGACCTTGAATAATTATAATACTATAAGAAAGGGATTGGCAGTAGTGGGTGGGAAACTCTCAGGGGAAGAGGGGTGAGATTGGCAGTTGAGGCAAACCGCTATGGGAGGGAGGGGCACACCTCCTTATCAAGGGCACCTGCATAATCACCGTTTGTATACCTAACCCTGAATTGTATCCCACATCTTTATAATTTAAAAATATCATGATGGCACCAATGAGAACAACAGCAAAAACATTTTACACTTATCATGCTTTAATAAATTTCCCTGTCAATACAATTTGAAGAAAATTATATATAATGCATATAATATAAAATAATGATTCTATAAATATATATTATAAATGTAAGCATATTAACATATACTACATATTCATTCACAAAAAATTCAAGTCGACTATTAATATAAATTATTAGTTTTATAATCTCTGTATATGGGATAGAAAACTTACTAGAATTACTGATAATATTTTATCCTAGTACAGATGGTTGGTTACATATGTCATTTTCTATTAAGTTTAGTTTTGGATTGAATCTAACTATACCTTGTTGGGAGCTGTCCATGGAGGCCCACTGAGCGTTAGGGATCAGGAAGGGCTGTTGACCCCAAGACCACTAGGATGCATTTGGGAGCTGTTGACCCCATTTCCTTTCCCTTTTCTGCTTAGCACTACAGCCAGAAAAAACTCCTGCAAGCTCAAGCATATAACTCTGAGACCGAGATGAACACAAACTAGCTTCAGAAGCTCATTGTTCCCATTTTTCCACAGACTGTGGTTTTGGTTTTCAAACTACTTATAGTTCAAACTTGGGTCACATTGAGGAGACAGTGTTGGCCACAGGCTTTTTGTATGTGACCTTAAGATTATAGCAATATGAGTTTTGGAAAATAGGTTATAGAGATAAAATTTTAGGCAGCCATTTTGTTAAAAGAATGCGGTCAACCTAATTCAGGTTGGGCCCACCCTGAACTTTGGACTGGACCACATTCCAATAATTCTGGGTTAGGCAGCCTTAGGTTGTAAGAGTGATCGTTTAAGTTTCCATGGGATTGTTTAGCTTGGTATTAGTATAAATTAGCATAGAATGAAAAAGGTTTATAGGATAGGTTAGTCATAGATTAAGGTTAGTGCTTGTAATGTGTTTTTTAGGCTATCGATTATAGAAACATTGTGCTTTAGGAAGGTGTTGTTTCATTTCCTTTGAGGAACATTAACCAAGCATGGGTAGCAGAAAGACAATTTTGGGTTTGTTCTTCCTCATGCCTGAAGGAACATCTGGTGGGTGGGGGATGCCCCTCATGCACCTGACATTATGTTCCATGAAAGACATGTGAGAATGACTTTGCAGAATTTGGGGATAAAAGCCCACTGCAAACCTTCAATAAATGGCTTCTGCTCATCCTAAACAGTAGTCCAGTCCCTTTCTTTCTCCCCAGTTCCTTTCTTTCTTCTCCCTAGTCACCTACTCCATCTCACCTCCTGGAACCTCTGAACCTTGGAGGAGCTGGACTCCTGCAATACCTTATTGTTTCATGAAAAGATTTTAGAGGACCAATTGAAGTCTATTAGCCTACTAGCACTTATTGGATGGAAGATTCTGGAAAACATGGAAAGAGGAACGTATGTAGATCATTTAGTCTCCTAATGATGCAATAAAGTATTTCTGTAGATCATTAATAAAGTCATCTTGATGGATCTTTTTTTAGTTAGAAGAAAATTTTCTAAAGTAACAACCTCCTTGTTAGAAATCCAGACATCATAGTCCTTTATTCAGAGTTATTTTAACCAATTGAGACTTGTAAAATTATAAATATAACTTATATCCTAATTTTGTCTAATATGAATATTATGTGATTTGTTAGGAGAAATTTTGATTTTAATATCATAAATAAGTGAACCAACTCATAAATGACAAAACTCTCATGGACCAAGGCCATTATATTCAAGAATTCTTTTAAGGGTATTTTAACAATGACATGATATAATAAGCAACAAGACCTTATTTTAGAAATGGAATATGAAGGAGAAATATAACTATTTCCATGGGAGAAATGAGGTCAAATTGAAATCAGAGTGAAAGACAAATTGAAAGAATTTTATACTCTAGCTGCATGAGCTCTGACTTGAGGCTCCGATATTCTATTTCTTTTCTTTTGTAATTTTTAATTTTAAAGATGTAGAATACAATTCAGGGTTAGGTATATAAATGTTCATTATTCATTATTGTTGACAAGGTGTATCCCCCAACCCTGGCAGTTTCCCACTACTGCCAATCCCACACCCTGGCAGTTTCCCACTACTGCCAATTCCTTTCATATAGTATTATGATAATTGTTCAAGGTCTACTTATGAATAAGAACATGTGGTACTCAGTTCTTTGTTTCAGTGATAGATCACTCAATATTATAAACTCCAAATACATTCAACATTCTGTGAAGTTCATAATTTTGTTCTTCTTTATGGCTGAGTAATATTCCATTGTGTATATATACCACAGGTTTTTTTTTAATCAAGTTCCCTTTTGAAGGGCTGCATGATTGGTTCCATGTTTTTGCAATTGTGAATAACGCTGCAATAAACATGTGTGTGCAGGTATCTTTTTCTATTTTTTTTAAAATCGGGATTGCTTCAATATTTTAATATAAACATAAAAGAACTATAGTCCAGATATTAGGATGCATGTATATAATATTCGTATGCACACATCATCTATAATATATATGTTTATATGTATACACACATATAAAGTATCTATTGAAATTAGTGTTTTTTAAAAATTTATTTATTATAAAGATGTGGAGTACAATTCAAGGTTAGGTATATAACCATTGATCATGCAGGTACCCTTGTTGATGTGGTATGCCCCTACCTCCACTAGCAGTTTCCCTCAACTGCCCATCCCACCCCCCCTCCCCTGACAGTTTTCCATTACTGCCAATCACTTTCTTATAATTGCTCAAGGTTACCTTATGAGTGAGAACATATGGAACTCAGTTCTTTGTTTCTGTGATGCATCACTGAGAATGATCAACTCCAAATCCATCCAAGTTGCTGCAAAGTCCACATATTTGCCTTTCTTTATGGCTGCATAATATTCCATTGTGTATATGAACCACATTTTTGTATCCAGTCCAACTTCAATAGGCAACATGGTTGGTTCCATGTTTTTGCTTTTGTGAATAGAGCTGCAACAAACATACGTGTGCAGGTATCTTCTTTGTAGAATAATTCGAGTTCCTCTGGGGATATTCCCAATAAGGGAATTGCTGGGTCATATGGAAGGTCAATTTCTAGTTCTTTCAGAAATCGCCACAGTCTTCCAAAGAGGTTGTGCTAGTCTGCATTCCCACCAGCAATGTAGAAGCATTCCTTTTTCTTCACATCCTCACCAGCATCTGTTGTTGTTTGTTTTATTAATGATGGCCATTCTTACAGAGGTTAGGTAGTGTCTCAGTGTGCTTTTGATTTGCATTTCTTTGATGATGAGTGAGACTGAGCAATTTTTCATGTGTCTGTTGGGTGCCTGTATATCTTCTTTTGAGAAGTGTCTATTCATGGCTTTTGCTCACTTTTTAAAGGGGCTGCTTATTATTTTTTTTTTTTTCCTTTGGGGCATTTGAGTTCCTTGCAGATCCTAGATGTTAGGCCTTTGTTGGATAAACAGTTGGCAAATATATTTTCCCATTCTGTGGTCTGTCTCCCTGATCTCTTGATGGTTTCTTTTGCTTTGCAGAAGCTCGTTAATTTGATGAGGCCACACTTGTCTATTTTATTTCTTAAGGTATTGGCCTTTAGGGTTCTGAATAGGAATTGGTCCCAGTTCCAATTTCCATAAGAGTGTCTCCTGCGCTAAGATTCTTATAGTTTGAAGTTTTATGTATAGGTCTTTGATCCATTTGGAGTTAATTTTTGTGTATGGTGATAGGTAGGGGTCCTGTTTCAATCTTCTGCATGTGGTCAGCCAGTTTTCCAAGGACCATTTACTGAATAGGTTCTCTTCTCCCCAATGGTTGTTGTTGGAGGCTTTGTCAAAGGTGAGTTGGTTGAGAAATTGAGGTTTTGCTTCCAGAATCTCTGTCCTGTTCCATTGGTCTATATGCCTGTTCTTGTGCCAATACCCAACTGTTTTGATTGCTGTAGACTTAAAGTTTGAAGTCTGGAAGTGTGATACCTCCTGCTTTGTTTCTTTTGCTAAGGATTGTTTTAGCTATTTGTGGTCATTTATGTTTCCATAAGATTTCTGTATAGATATTTCTAGGTCTGAGAAGAATGATGTTGGGAGCTTAATGGGTATTGCATTGAATCTGTAGATTGTCCTTAGTAGGATGGACATCCTAACAATGTTGATTCTTCCTAACCATGAGCATGAAATATTTTCCATTTGTTTGTGTCTTCTTGGATTTCTTTAAGCATTTTTCATTGTAAAGGTCTTTCACTTCCCTGGTTAAGAAGTTGCCACGGTATTTCATTTTTTTGGTTGCTATTGTGAATGAGATTGTGCTTTTTGTTTGGTTCTCTGTCTGCTTGTTGTTGGTGTAGAGGAATGCAATTGCCTTTTACACATTTATTTTGCACCCTGAAAACTTCCCAGAATCCTTTATCAGTGCAAGCAGGGTTTTGACAGATTCTCTTGGATTTTTAAGATATAGGATCATATCATCAGCAAAGAGAGATAACTTGACTTCCTCTTTTCCTATTTAGATACCCCTGATTTCCTTCTCTTGTCTAATTGTCTGGGTTAGGACTTCCAACACAATATTGAACAAGAGGGGTGAGAGTGGACAACCTGTCTTGTTCCAGCTTTCAGGGGAACTGATTCTAGTTTCTGACAATTTAATAATATGCTAGCTGTGGGTTAGTCACAGATTGCAATTACTATTTTGAGGTATGTTCTTGCTATACCTAGATGTTTGAGGAATTTTATCAAGAAGGGATACTGCTGGATTTTACAAAAGTTTTTCTGCATCTAATAAGATAATCATGTGGTTCTTGCTTTTACATCTGTTGTGTATTTAATGACATTTATGGTCTTGTGAATGTTGAACCAGCTCTGTATCTTGGGGATGAAGCCTACTTGGTCATGGTGGATGATATTTGAGATGTGTTTTGGAATCCAATTTGCTAGAATCTTGCTGAGGATTTTTGCATCTATGTTCACAAGGGATGTTGGCCTGTAGCTCTCTTCTTTGTTGGATCTTCTTTGTTGATACCATGTTGGGTATCAGTGTAATGTTAGTTTTGTAAAATGATTTGGGGAGAATTCCATCTTTTTCAATTGCCTGGAATACTTTCAATACGAATGGTATCAGCTCCTCCGTGTACGTTTTGTAGAATTCTGCTGGAAAGCCATTCAGTTTAGGGATTTTTTTTTGTAGGTAGTTTTCATGTGATAGATTCAACTTCCTGAGTTGTTATTGGCCTATTAATGTCTCAGTGTTTTCTTGTTTTGACCTGGGGAGGTAGTGTGATGTCAGAAAGTCCTCCATTTCATCTAGGTTTTCAAGTTTGTTTCCATACAGGTATACATTGTAATCTCTGATAATCTTTTGTATTGCTTCAGGGTAAGTTGTGATTTGACCTTTTGTATTTATGATTGTGTTTTTTGGGGGCTTTTTCTCTTTTTCTTGGTCATTCTGGCTAGAGGCCCATCAATTTTGTTAATTCTTTCAAAGAACCAACTTTTTCATTTTATTAATGTTTTCTATGGTATTTTTGTCCTCTATGTTTCATATTTGGGCTCTTATTTTGGTGATTTGGGTTCTTCTGTTAAAGTTTGGGTTTTGGTGGCCTTCTCTTTCTAGATCCTTTAGGTGATTTGTTAGGCTCTCCACTTGTGATCTTTCCATTTTCTTGATGTGTGCTCATAGAGATATAAATTCCCCTCTTAAAACTAATTTCATGGCATCCCAGAGGTTTTGGTAAGATGTTTCTTCATTTTCATTTGCTTCCAGGGATCTTTCAATTTCTTCTTTGATTTCAGTGTTGACAAGTCATTGTTCAGCATCATGCTGTGTAGTATCCATATCTTTGTGGACTTTGGGGAAATGTTATTGGTTTTGATTTTTATTTTTATTCCACTGTGGCCTGAGAATGTATATGGCAAGATTTCAACCTTGTGGAATTTGTTTATGCTTGATTTATGGCCAAGAATGTGTTCAATCTTGGAGTATGTTCCTTGTGGTGATGAGTAGAATATATATGCTGTGGTTGTTGGGTGGAATAATCTGTAGGTATTGACTAAATCCATATGGTCAAGTGTGAAGTTTAGGTTCTGGATCTCCTTGTTGATTTTTTGCCTTGATGATCTATCTAGGGCTGTCAGTGGGGTATTTAAATACCCTGCTGTAATAGGGTTAGAGTAAAAATCTTTTTTCAGTTTATTAGTAGTTGTTTTATAAATGTTGGTGCTCCTGTGTTGGGTGCATATATGTTTAGGATGGATATTTCTTGTTGATGGATTGAAACTTTTATCATTATATAGTGTCATTTTGTATCTTTTAAAATTTTTGATAGCTTAAAGGTTATTTTGCCAAATATTAAGATTGCAACTCCTGCCTTATTTTGTGATCCACTGACCTGGAAACCTTTTTTCCATCCTTTAACTTTGAGTTTGTGTGCATCCCTTGCAGTGAAATGAGTCTCCTAGAAGCAGCAAATAATGGGGTCACAGTTTCTTATCCAGTCCACCATTCTGTGTCTTTTCAGTGGTGCATTGAGTCCATTCACATTCAGGCTAATTATTGAAATGTGGTGTTTTTTCCCCTTTCATGAGCTTCCTATAGAGTTGTTGTTGTTCCTATTTATTTGTTATCTTTCCTTTGGTTTTTGGGTTGATTCATGTGTGTTTTCCATCTTTTCCCTGTACTCTTGTGAAGAATGTTGTCATTCTTTTCTCCTTTTCTTCTGTGTTTAATACTTTCTTAAGTATTTTTTTTGGAGATTGTCTGGAGGCTGCATAGGTTCTTATGGATTGGATGTCTGGGAAAGATTTTAATTCACCCTCACTGATGAAGCCTAGCTTGGCTGGGTAGGTTATTCTTGGTTGAAATTGTTTATCTTTGAGAACTTCGAAGATTGGGCTCCTAGCTCTCCTATCCTGAAAGTTTTCTGTAGATAAATCTTCTGCTATTCTAATTGGTCTTCCCTGGTAGGTAGTATGACCTTTTTTTCTTCCTTATGTGTGTGCTATTCCATAAAGAAAGATGGGGTCTAAAGAGAAAAAAAAAGTAGAATAGAATAGAATAAAGTCAGTAAACTAACAGAACCAAAACAAGTATGCAAACATTATCCATAAGAGCAAGAAGAGAGAGAAAACAAGATGAGCAAAACCAGGGAACCAAGCACACTCTGAGACTTTTCCTTTAAGTCCAATGTCCTTTCAGCCCTGATTTCTAGCTGCCTTTGCAGGTTGATAGATTTGTTCACAGTTAGGGTCAGTTGCCCCTGGCCTGCTGTGGATGGTAGTTCAGATATGGGCTGTCTGCCAAATCTGCAACTCAGATCTGGCCTGTGTCTAGCAAGGGGAAGGAGCCTCTGTCTTTCCCATTTTGATGTTGTTACCTTGGATCCCGAGCTGGTGGTGCTGGTCTCACTGCTCCAGCTGATCTTTTTCTGCCACAGCTTGAGACTGCCAGCAATGCAAGCTGGCCTGCCTGGAAATCAGAGTTTACCCAGGACAGGAGGGAGCAGGCAGCAGTAGTGGCAGTGGCAGCCGCTTAACAGTGCATGAAAGGAACTCCATGAGCCTGGATCCAGGCAAAAGGTAGGGTGTGGCAGTGGCAGCGGTGGTGGCAGTTTCAGTACAGCATGCTTGGGGGGTTTTATGTTCCAGAGTTGTGGGTGACCTCAGTTATGGGCGAGACGGTGGTGGTGGTGGTGGCATCGGCAGCTGCTACTGAGGCTGAGGTGGTTGAGGCAGTGGTCAAGTGCCCAGCGAAGAGCAGGCTGCCAGCAATGGGAGCTGCAGCCCCTAGGGAGAACTAGAGTCTTTATGTGTGTTTCCTTCATGGAGGGTCTCATAGACCAAACTGCCCCATTGCCATCTTGCTGGAAGTCCCAGGTATCTTTTCACCAAGTAATTTGAGTTCCTCCAGGTATATTCTCAGAAAGAGGATTGTTCGGTTATATAGAAGGTCAATTTCAGATCTTTTAGGAGCTGTCAAATTGTTTTCCACAGAGGCTACACTAGTTTACACTCCCACAAATAGTGTAGAAATGTTCCCATTTCCCTGAATCCTCTCTAGTATCTGTTGTTTTTTGACCATCCTGACTGAAATTAGGTGGTATCTCAGTGTGGTTTTAGTTTGCATTTCTTTGATGATGAGTGAGGCTGGGCATTTTTTCATGTATCTGTTGGCTGCTCGTATGTCTTCTTTTGAGAATTATCTATTCATATATTTTGCCTACTTTGTAATGGGGCTGTTTGTTTTATCCTTTTCAGCACATTTGAGTTCCTTGTGATCCTAGGCCCTTATTAGATATACCCTTATTAGATATACATTTGGCAAATATTTTTTCCCAGTCTGTGGACTGTCTCCCCACTCTCTTGATGGTTTCTTTGGCTTTGCAGAAGCTTGTCAGTTTGATGAGGTCTTACTTGTCTATTTTATCTCTTATCATGGGCACTTGTGGTCTTGATCAGAAATTGGTTGCCAAAACCTATTCAGTAAATGATGGATAGCTGACCACATGAAGAAGATTAAAACAAGACCCCTACTTATCACCATACACAAAAATCAACTCTTAATGGAACAAAGACCTAAACATAAAACCTCACTCTATAAGAACCTTAGAAAATGATATTCTATTTCTAAGACTGTGCCTAATGCCTTAAGTTTGATTGATTTCATTATAGTGATTATAATGTTTATATCAGAGGGTAATTATTGTGATAAAGAATTAGAACATACTTTAAGTAGAGAAAAACTTTGTTATTGGTGAGTACAAAAGCTCATCCTGACAGTAAAAGCAACTTATACTGAGTCCTACTGCTTCAGCCTGAATTATACTTCTTCTAGGAGAAGATTTATGCCGACAAACAAAAAGATGTCAGCCCATTATAATTTTAAAAGACTTATCTAAATCTATTTTAAAATGTGTGATAAGAGAGTATACTCCTTAACTTGATTATAATTAGCTCAGCCACCTGAAATATTATTTATTCTTTCTAAAATATACTTCCTTTAATTGTTATTTGATGAGTCTCTCACTCTACATTTCAGTTTTATCATGACTTACACAGTATATGTAAAATTGCATATATATGTATACATATATATAAAATTACATATATGTGTGTGTGTGTGTGTGTGTGTGTGGTGTGTGTGTGTGTGTGTGTATACCATTCTGAAGACCCTTACCAAAAAATAAAGTCCTTTATAAAACCTGAGTACCACTTAAATAAGAACAAATTAGTAGGGATTCAATCTTTTGTGGGAAATACTGACACCAGAAGATTTATAGATCAATTCATTCTTACTCTCAGATTTTTCTAAGGAGTTAAGATCATTGGGTTTTTAAAATCAAATCAGTGTTATATATTATTTCTTTTCCGTCCATTTGCAAATCTAAATTCACTTTTAGATTTGACTGAATTGAGGACAAAATGCAGACCATGGCTATCACAAGGGATACATTAATTTTAAGATCTATTTGTATAAGATTTGTTTTTAATCACTGATTTTTCTTTTTCATTTCTATTAGCACTCGGTATGGACAAAAGGGCAAAAAGAAATATTGAGTCTACCTAACTTTTATTAATTAAGATGATGTGAACAACTGACTTTCTTAGCTGCTTACTCAGTACCCAGAAATACAGGCACTTAAATATGGTATTCCATTGCATAAAACATTACAATAACTTATAATATTTACATAAATGCAAATTCATAATAAGGTGAGATTCTAACATTTTTATGACGCTTGTCATAGATTTGTTGTAGATACTTGTACTATGGGGTAATGAAAACCACTGAAATATTTGAACGGAGTTGGGGAAGGCAGGCAAGCCACAAAATGAAAGTATTTAATTGAAACATAAGTCCAAATTTTCCCAATCTGGTCAGTAAAATCCATCAATGTCTTCCTAATGCTCCTACAATAAAGGTAGAAATCTGATTGTTTAAGTCACTACCAGCTCTATGTTTTGTGCAACTCACTAGCCTCATCTGATACTACTTTTTGTTTTGTTTTGTTTTTTTTGAGTTGGAGTCTCACTCTGTCACCCAGGCTGGAGTGCAGTGGCACATTTATGGCCTTCCCAGCATCAACCTCCTGGCCTCTGGGGATCCACCTCAGTCTTCCAAGTAGATAGAACTACAGGTATGCGCTACCACAGATTAGCTATCACAAGGGATACATTAATTTAAAAGTCTATTTGTATAAGATTTAGTTTTAATCACAGTGATTTTTTTCTTTTTCATTTATAATTTTGTATTTATTGTAGAGACGAAGTCTCACCCAGTTGCCCGTGTTGGTCTCAAACCCGCGGGCTCAGGCAATCTACTCACCTCAGCCTCCCAAACTGCTAAGATTACAGGCTGAGCCACTGAGCTCAGCCTGACAGTACTTTTTATATTACCTTAAAGACACTGACCATATAAGAATTCCTTCACTTCTGCTTTTCTCTAAGCTTTTAAATTTTAATTGTTCACATGTACCTTTTTTTGCCTCTGCTAGAAGCATCTCCCTCTATTCCTTCATCATATCCCTTTTACCTTGGATGATGTATTCTGCCGTATCAATTATCTTAACTCCCATCCCTAATTCCCCAAGTTGGACTAGATATTTTTTTCTTTATATGCTTTTACATCGCCAGCAAATGATACCATAATATAAACATTTTAAGAGAAACATGAATTTAGATTTGGCCAGGTTTTGATTATAAATCCTAAGGCTATTATTTTTATAGAAGGGGATGTGTGTATACACTCCTATTCTTTTTTGTAACAAATTATCTCACATTAAGAGGCTTAAAACAACAAGGATTTATTATAGCGCAGCTCAGAAGTTATTGGTTTGAAATGAGTTTTACGGGACAAGTGACAAGATCTTTGCAGAACTGGTGGAGACCCCTTGCTTTTTTCTGGCTTCCAGAGGCTGCCTGTGTTACTTGTCTTATAGCTACAGCACTCCAACCTGTTTTAATCAGCACATCACCTTCCATTTGACTCTCTTGCCTCTCTTTTATAAGAGCTGTTGTGGAAATCAAAATATAGTTCACTTTTAATCTTAATACTACTTAAAAGCACTAGTTTTATAACTACAAATGTGCATCCAGAGACATGCTATACCAATCCCCTACCTGCTTTTCTTTAATAAACAAGAAATCATTGCTTTGTCACAAAGATTTTAAACACCTAAATCACACTTGAATTAATATTGCTTCTGAGATAAATCTTTGTGCCAGTATTCAGATCTTTCTAGAATAATGATGCTGTCTTCAAGTGAGAACAAGTATTTTGGTAAAATCAATAGCTGGAATTTAAACAGTCATCTGCTTAGGTGCATGTAAGGAAAGACTTGCTCTTCTAACACACACTCGGCAATGAACTGAAACCCACAGTTTCTACTTTTCAAGACATGTCCCTGGATGGACATTTGAGATTATAAAACTAGTGCTTTAAGTCTCATTTTCATTTTAAAAAAATCCAATAGATGAGTTCTACAATAAAGGACACTACATTTCACTGATGTCAAGGGTAAAATACATGTGCTCATCAAATATATATTTAAATATGGACATCACATTTCATAACTAAACCAAATATTATTTATATGAATATAATAAAGAAAAATTCATTGAATCTTAAATTCATTGAATCCACCTCAGTCTTCCAAGTAGCTGGAACTACCGGCATGCACCACCAAACCTGGCTAATTTTTTGATTTATTGTAAGGATGAGGTCTCACCAAATTGCCAAGTTTGGTCTTGAAACCTGGGATCAGGCAATCCTCTCACCTCTGCCTCCCAAAGTAATGGGATTACAGGTGTGAGCCACCACATGCAATTCATTCTATATTCTTATAGATAAGCTTTGATTTTGCATTTCTTGGTACTTAATACACTTACTTTCTTTCCTACAGTACAGGCATCCTGATTTTCTCAACTGGAATTAGGCTATTCTTCCTGAGTGAGAGATTCTAAACAGCTTACTACATCATCTAGAAAGAACAGTTTAGTATATAAAGGATACTCTATCCATAAAGGACAGTCTACAACAGACAGTAAGGGCAACAGTGAGAAGTAATATCCAGCCTTATAGAGAAGAGAAATATTTTAATGTGAAACCTAAGAACAGTCTGCAGAGAAAAAGGAATCCAATTCAGACTGCAATACTTGGATCCTGACAGAGCTCTCAACCATTTCATTCACTTGGCTGTAGCTTGAGAAAAATTCTAGGGAATACTACTAGCTTAATATAAAAATATTGCTTATAATGAATATCTAATTCTTTAGTATTAAGTATTCAGTTTTCTAAAACTGTCATGCAAAGCTGACTTCTTTTCAAACTAGGCATACATGAAGAACACATTCACAAAACCACAAATTAAAATAATTTTCATCAGAAATAGAAATTTGGCCAAGTGCTGTTACTCAAGTCTGTTATCCTGTACTTTGGGAGGCCAGGGTGAGAGGATTGCCTGAGTCAACAGGTTCAAGAACAGCCTGGGCAACTTGGAGAGACCTCATCTCTACAATAAAAAAAAGTAGCCAAGTGTGGTAGTGCCTGCCTGTAGTTCCAACTACTTAGAAGACAGAGGTGGAAGGATCACCTGACCCCAGCAGGTTGATGCTGGAGTGGCTGTGAGCATACCACTGCACTCCAGCCTGGGCAATGGAATGAAACTCTGACTCAAAAAGTAAATAAATAAACAAACAAAAAAACAAATATAAAAATTTAACTTCAACGTAAGTTTAGAAAAGTTATCTTCATACTTATTAATTTAACAACAATATAACATTTCCTATGCATATTTGAGGACATAAATATACATTCAGTTCTTAAGAAAGAATGGCTAAAGTTAGATTAATCTTCTACATTTTGCCACTACTTCCCACAAGGGAAAAAATGGATATTTCTGAGGTGAAAGTAAGGAGATTGGAGTCTTTGATATATTTCTTAACCCTTGGATCCTCTGTCTCTTCAAGTACAAATTGGAAATAATACTCATTGCTTTGCCAGTCTTAATTGGTGGTCAGAAATATCCAGTGAAATCAGCACCTGATTTCATGCTGGTTATCATGTTTTGTTATTATTTGTGTAGCAATCTATTTAGGAAGTAACCAGGCATTAGAATCAGACAATCATGGGCCCAAATTCTGAATACCCTATACCAGAACTACATGACCTTGGACAGGTTACTTCACCTTTCTGAATCTTTGCTCTTCATTTAAAAAATGTGGCTACCATCTGTCAGGTGAATGTCACAATAAAAGACCATCATGTTGCCAGATACAGCATTTGAATACCTTGTTCATGTAAGTTTGGTTTTTAAATGTGATCTTTTTAAATGAACAGACATTTTTGGAGAAATTCAGTTCAAAAGTTTGACAACTTGGAAACTGTCATTTATTTACCAAAAAAAAAAAAAAAAAAAAGAAAAATACATAATGCAAACTAAAACAACT
>JAPVLO010002260.1:0-38578 GCA_027257055.1 Cephalopachus bancanus | reverse complement strand
TTAGATTGATGTGGAAGGCAGGGGCCTTACCCACTCATCTCCTGATGTCCCCATCTCAGAATCAGAACCTCTGTTTGTCCCAACCCCTCGCCAACAGGCCCTGATTCATGGGTGGTGGAAAATCAGTTCCCAGGGCCCAAGGAAATCTTCTGGAATCATCTCAGTTTTATTTCCAATATTCAGGGAGAGGAGTAACTATCAGAAGAGAAGGGTGGAAGGAGGATGTTAAGAGTGTGGCCTGTGTGGTTTCTGGTGGTTCTGAGGTTGGAGCAATTCTCCCCTTTGTGGTGATCAGGGAAGAGGGAGGTTTCTGATCAAGGCATGAAGGAGACACCAGAGTTGATAAGTTGAAGGAGCCAGGTCTGTCCCTCCCTCTCTGAGCAGGATTCCCTGGAGCCAACTACTATGACTTGTAAAGGTTAAAAGCCCAGGAGAGAAGGGGACAGGTGACTGTGTTTTTTTCCCCCTCAGCCCTGGAGTCTGAGCTTTGTAAGAGGAAGGCAAAATATTAAGGAAGAGCAAATATGTATAAAAACCCTCAGGTTTGGAATCTTCACTCTCATATGTCACACAATGCATTTTATATTTTCTGCAAAAAGTCATGCCCCATACAGTTGTGCATGATTTCCAGTCCCTTACACTGTTTTGTAGGATGTGTGATAAGTAAAGGGAGGATGGGCCAGGACAGCAGGATTTGGGGTCCAGCACTGGCTTGGATTCAGTGAACATGCTGGGGTTGATGGAAGAAAAAGAGACTCGGTGAGGTGGAGAGAGGGCAAACAGATGCTTCTCTCACAGTTCTCATTCCCCATTTCCAAGAGACCCTGAAGATGGAGCCCTTCACCCACACACAGAGGGCCTCTGAGCCCTTCCAGGACAGGGAAGGAGGTTGCTTGGGCCTCAGTGGGGACTGATTGTGGTGAAAGTGGAGCCCACAACAGACATACTCCTTCAGAGAGACGCCCCAGTTGTGGGTACCGTTCAACAGGGCACCTTCTGTGCTCAACTGGTAGTCTCTCTACTCAGGGCACACCTGAGACTGAGGAGGGACCGTGCACCTGCTCCCTGGAGCAAGTTAGGGAGTTATCCAAAACACGTCTTTTGTGCAATTGTCTACTCGGCATTTTCTGCATGCACTTGTTTATTGTTACCCTATTTCTGAAGCTTTTAAAGCAACATTGAGGCTGGGCGCGGTGGCTCAAGCCTGAATTCCCAACACTTTGGGAGGCTGAGGCAAGAGGATTGCCTGAACCGTGTGTTCGAGACCAACCCAGGCAACATGGTGGAACCTTGTCTCTACAATAAATCAAAAAATTAGACAGTCAAGGTAGCGTGCCTGTAGTTGTGGCTACTTGGAAGGCTGAGTCAGAAAGATGCTGAGCCAGCAGGTCAATGCTGCAGTGGCCATGAGCATGCCACTGCATTCCAGCCTGGGCAAAGAAATGAGACTCCAACTCAAAAATAATAATAATAATAAAGCAATATTAAATATATAAATTCACTATTTAAAAATAAGTAATTTTAGTATAGTCTTCATTGGAGCTTGATTTATTTTAGGCATTTAGTTTAAAAATAAATTCTCATTAATATCAAGTCTTTCTACCCAAAACATATAAAACTAAGGTTGATTTATTAACGTAAGTGCTTTGAAATTCTGTTAGTAAGAAATGTGTATCATCCTGATCTCAAACAAGAAAAAGTGGGGACTAAAGGGAGACCCAAACTTTACCTGTACGATGACCACTTGTATACATCATCCTGATTTTTACCCCACAACTTTAAAATAAGAAAAAAATTAATATGTACCATCATTCTATTTTTAAAAGTTGTTTAACTATTTTAATGATTCACAAGTTAGGTGTTTGAATTCTTTTTATTTTTAAAATAAGTGTTATGTATATACAAGAAAGATATTGGTTTGAGCTTATTACTTGTATTTCATATTAACTCCGTACAGAATTTCTCCTCTCCAGTAGATTTTCAATGACTTCCTCCAATTTAGTGATAAGATTTATATAAACCACAAGAAAATGAAAATTTCATTTCATTATTTCTAAACTGCATGCCAGTTATTCTTACTTTAAATATTGACATGCATGTGATTACATAATAAATAAAAATCTAATGTCTTTACATACATCCATATTTATGTATGTTATCTTTTTATATATTAATACATGTGTACCTATATCTGTATGGATATGTATATTAATTCATATGCTCAACATCTTTGACATAGTATAATTTTGTCTATTGACTCACACTTCAAAATAGCAGAAGTATTGTTTTATAAATCTTTGATAACACTATCATCTAGAGAATATATATTTGTATATGCATGTGTGCATGTGTGTATTACATTCTAGGTGTTTCTAACTATATGAAGAATCAGTTAACTAGAAATTAAATTGATGGTGAATTCCCTTTTCCCTTCTTCACTGTTTTTAATTCTCAGGAGCAGATCAAATGAACAGCCCATCACAGAACAGGTCAGACTCCAAGACTGGTGTGTTAGGAGATGTTTTCAGTTATGGAGCTGAGCACAGAGGGTAGGTCCTGTGAAAGGGAGGTAAGTGCCCTGGATGGAATTCCAGGGAGCCTGGGGGATTTTGATCGGCCCTGACCTCTGTAACCTCTCTGTCCACATTCCCAGCCTCACAGTCCCAGGATTACACCGTCGGAAATCTCAGCCACATGGTCATGGCTGACTTGATTCTGGTGGTCTTTGATATTCTGCTATTTAAGGCTTGGCACAGCCAAAGAAGCCCTCAAGATGCAGCCAGGAGGAAAACTCTAGAGACAATGATGAGCCATTTGGGTTGGTAAGTCCCTGGAATATAACCTGATGAGCCACGAAGATTATGAATAAAATCTAGTGCATATACTCTCTGAACTTTTCGCTCATCATTTCTAGAGGGAGGAACCAAGATTCAAGTGCAGAAACACTGCAGGGTGATCTATGGAAACTATTAAACTGTGTGCTTTTCCTCTCTACCAAAGTTGACTTTCCTTGACTGTATTCCCTGCTTTTCTCACCCCCAGACATGAGACTGTTTCCCACATAGCAGCTTTGGTTTCACACTTCTGCACACCTTCATGTCCTGGTCCACTGTCTTGTAGCACACCTTTCTGTATTTTTCTTTAGCACACTCCCTGGTATACTTTACTGAGTCTCCATCTTTTTACTTCTAAGTTTCACACCTTGATAAGTAACTAAATCAATGAAAGAAGATCAGATCCCAACCAAGAAAAGACAAATCCAAGGTGATGCCTTAACACCTGTGATGCCTTAACACTTGGTCCGGGTGTTATTTGTAAAAAGAACAAAAGTTGTTCACGGTTGTTGGGTGGAGTGTTCTGTAGGTATCAATTAAGTTCATTTGGTTAAGTGTCACATATAATAACTTTTTTGGAGCTCCTCAATAGTCCCTTTCTCTGATGCAGCAGGGTTTCCTCTGATCTCCCTCATTCAAGGATTTCAGCTAACCTGTATTATCTGAATTCAAATTTTGTTTCTGATTCATTTTGGGAGAGAGTTCTGCTGTACCTGAGAGCTCGGGACCTGCAAGGGAAAATAATCTCCAAGTACAGAAATAATGGAGACCCGGATGCTGTCTGTTTAGTTTGGGACACAGGGCCATGGAAGCTAATTACTCCAGAGATGAGAATCTCCAGTTTTTCACCAGCTGAGGGTCCATAGATAAAGGGTTGGTCCTTAGGGTTCTTGAATGTCAGGAGCACAAAGGGGTGAATGTATGCAGCTGCATAATTATCTAGAAGATAGTGTTATCAAAGATTCATAAAACAATATTTCTGCTATTTTGAAGTGTGAGTCAATAGGCAAAATCGTACTATGACAAAGATGTTGAGCATATGAATTAATATACATACTAATGATCAAATGCCATGTAGTTTCTCCTGAAATACCATCACTGGGAGTCATCAAACAGGCATTTGAAATGACAACCCAAAATTCTCCTAATTCAGAGAGAGATCTTTTTCAATGCTCCTTAGAGGCATTATTCAGTTTTTTTATGCAAATATTTTTCAAGGCTGAAATTCAAGGTGCCTTGTTTACATCACTAAATGAAGAGTTGAAAGGCGATGAATAGAAATGTCTTCACTAATGAGTACCTAGCCTACACAGCGCATCTCACTGACAATTCACATATTCATCCTTATGTCCTTCTATTTGAGAGGTGAAGATCATTTCAACTTCAGTGTTAAGACAAAGCAGAAATAAAATTACGAAACAATATCCTAGCATATCCACAAGAGAAGTAAAAGGGGAAAATGTCAATATAAGATTTGAAAGAAAATAGCGATCACTTAAAATATCTAATATACCATCCAAAGCGTCAACAGAGCATGCTGGTTCAGTAGGCTCTGGAAGAAGTTTTTTTTTAATTTTCATTTTTTCTGAGACAGGGTCTTATTCTGTCACCCCAGTGGAAGTGCAATGCCATAATCCAGACTCACTGCAGGCTCACTACAGTCCCAACTTCTTGGGCTCAAATGATCTTTCTATAAATGTACGCCATTACACTCTACTATTTTTTTTAATTATACAGATTAGATCTTATTATGTTGCCCAGGATGTGGAAGACTCTTAATTGACTCTTTCTACTTTCTGGTGGCCCCAGTCATTCCTTAATTTTCAGTAGTAAAATTCCAGTTTTTGTTCCCATCTTCGCAAGACTGGCTTCTTCCTGTGTACTGCTGTCTTCATATGACTTTTCTCTCTCTGCACCTCTTTTCATTTCCAGATAATAATATTAATCATATTGGATTAGATTCCACTATAATTTGTGATAACCTCAAATTGAATATGTCTTCAAAGACCCTATTTGCAAATCACTTCATATTTACAAATAATGAGACTTAGAATTTTAATATATCTTTTTGGAATACAATTCAACTCATAATGATACCAATGAAAAATAAACATAGAGGTACATTGAGAAGGAAAGGAGGTGAAATACTTATACACTGACAATGTAAAATACAGCTCAAAGAATTCTGAAATACCTAAAAAAGTAAAAAGTCATCTCAAAACCATGAACTGGAAGATGTAAAGTTGTCTAAATGACAGTGTTTTCCTAGGCAAGCTACAAAATCAGAGTAATTCTCATTTAAATTCCAACCTCTATTTGGTAGACGTGAAATAGTCACATGAAGTCATAAAAGATGCAGAATAGCATATTATTTGCAAAAAGAACAATCATTGTTCAAGATTGTTGGGTGGAGTGTTCTGTAGGTATCAATTAAGTCCATTTGGTTATGTGTCACATTGAAGTTCCAGATCTCCTTGTTGATTTTTTTGCCTTGATGATCTATCTAGGGTTGTGTGTGGTGTATATTTAAAACCCCAGCTATGATAGTGTTAGAGTCAATATCTTTTTGAAGTTTGCCTGGAAGCTGCTTTATGAAAGTTGGTGCTCCTCTGTTGGGTGCATATGTGTTTAGTATGGATATTTCTTATTGATGGATTGAACCTTTAATCATTATGTAGTGACCTGTATCTTTTTTAAATTTTGGTAGCTTAAAGGGTATTTTGTCCGATATTAAGATTGCAACTCTTGCCTTTTTTGTGTTCCATTCTCCCGAAATTTTGTTTCCCATTCTCTTACTTTGAGTCTGTGAGTGACCTTTCTGGTGAGATAAGTCTCTTGGAGACAATGCATCACTGCCTCCTGACATTTTATCAATTTTTCCATTCTATGCCTTTTCAGACATCTTTAAGATAAAAAATTTATTTTAAAAAAGAACAAAAGTTGGAGACTACATTTTTTCCATTTAAAAACTTATGAATAATATACAATGATCAAGTCAGTTTGGTATTAATATGAAGACCGACAGGTAGCTGCATGGAATAGACATAAAGGACAAGAAGGAAATTCAGGCACATGTTCAGTTGCTTTTTGATAAGCCTGCCAAGAACATTTAACTAAAAATAATAGTCTTTTCAACAAATAGCGTTAGAAAATCTGGGCATTCTCATGCAAAATAAAAAACTTGACACATACACTACATATAAAATTAAATAAAATGAGTCAAAATTGAAGTTAAAATGATAAAACTCTTAGAAGAAAATATTGGGATGAATCTTTACAACGTAGAAATTGACAGCTGTTTCTCATATATGATACTAATAGCAAAAGCAGCAAGAGGAAGAGATGTGAGGTGTCATCAAATCTTTAAATTGTATTCATTAAAATACCACCAAGACAGTGAAAAGACAGTCTACAAAGAAAGTAACATTTGCAGATTATATATCTTTTAAAAACCTCTTATACCAGAGTGTACACAAAATACCTTCAATTCAACAACAACTAAGACAAACAACTCAGTTGCAAATTAGTCAAAGAACTTGAGCAGACATTTCTACACTAAGCATGGAAGCATCCTGGAAGCCTAGGAAGTGATGCTCAATACCAGTACTCAATAGGGCAATGCAAATAAACCACAATGAGTTATCACCTCACACTTACTAGCTTGGCCATATTTCAAAAAAAGAAAGAGCAAGTGTTGTTGATGATGTGGAGAAACTTAAAGCCTCATACATTTCTAGTGGAAAAATAAAATAGTGTGGTCACTGTGGAAAGTGGTTTTTCATTTCATTGAAGGGTCAAACGTGTGGTTCAACATATGAAGGTCAATAAGCCTAATACATCATATCAGCCAACTGAATGACAAAAACCATATAATCATCTCAATAGATGCAAAAAAATCAGTGTAATTCAACAACCCTTTGTACTAGATACTCTGAACAAACTAGGTATAGAAAAAAAAAAATGTACGTCAACACAATAAAGGCCCTAGATGGCAAACAAACAACTAAAGTTCTCTTAATTGGGAAAAAGCTAAAAGACGTTCCTCTAAGTACTGAAACAAGACGAGGATGCCCATTTTTGCCACTACTAGTAAACAGTAGAGAAACTCCTAGTGAGACAGTTGGAAAAAAAGTAGAAATAAAAGGAATCCAAATTAGAAATAAGAATATCAAATTGTTCCTGTTTGCAAATGCCATAATCTTACATATAAAAAACTATAAGATTCTACCCAGAACTCGTAAACGACCTCAACAAATGACAACAGCTCTGATGACCATGGCAAAATATAAAATCAACATACAAAAGATTGGTATCATTTTTAATGCATTAATTATTACATTGAAAATAAATGAAAAAGCAATCCCTTTTACAAATAACCACAAAAATTATCCAAAACTAAATTAAAACTAGAAGGTGAAACATTTTTACAGTGAAAATTTAAAAATTCTGATGAAAGAGATTGAAAAGGACACCAAAAAATGAAGAGACATCCCCTATTCATAGAATGAAGAAATAAATATTGTCTTAAATTGTCATGATACTCAAAGTGATCTACAAATTCTTTGCAATCTCTGTCAACATACCAATGACTTTCTTCACCAAAATAAAGAAATATAATCTTGAAATTTGTATGAGCCACAAAAGTTTCCTTAATGGCCAGAGGAATTCTGAGCAAAGTGAACAAAGCTGGAGGAATCGCACTACCTGAAC
The DNA here is from genome assembly GCA_027257055.1 of Cephalopachus bancanus. Classification (NCBI taxonomy): domain Eukaryota; kingdom Metazoa; phylum Chordata; class Mammalia; order Primates; family Tarsiidae; genus Cephalopachus; species Cephalopachus bancanus. Next base: position 31,034 of record JAPVLO010002260.1, on the reverse strand, counting down.
TCAAAATACAATGCAAAGTTATAGTGAGACAGCATTATGCTGACATAAAAATAAACACAAAGCCAAATGAAACAGAAGAGCGGCCCCAGAAATATATTCACACACCTATAGCCAACTGATTTTCAACAAAGTTGCCAAGAAATACCTTAAAGACAGTGTTTTTAACAAATTGTTCTGAGAAAAATGGATATTCATATGCAGAAGAAGAAAACGAGACATCTGTACCTCACAGTAGACAAGAACCAACTCAAAATTGATTAAAGACCTAAATTTAAGACATATGATGTCCCACAATTAAGTTAGCAAACTCATCCTAGAAAGAATGATACATGCCTCATTGCTCATATCACTAGTGTCACCTTCAGAGTACTCCCCTTGGGAAAGTATGCACCAATGCAAGTGCCTGTTCCACTCATCAAAGCAATTTTGGAGCTGGGTTCGGTGGCTCAGCCTGTAATCCCCTGCCTTGGGAGGCTGAGGTGAGTGGATTGTCTGAGCCTGCAGGGCAACTTGGTGAGACCTCATCTCTACAATAAATCAAAAAATTAGCTACTTGGAAGGCTGTGGCGGAAGGATCACCGGAGCCTAGCAGGTCGAAGTTGCGGTGGCCGGGAGCATTCACTGCACTCCAGTCTGGGTGACAGAGTGAGACTCCAACTAAAAAAAAAAAAAGGCAATTTTGGAACTCTTTTTTTTTTTTGGAATGTCCATTAGAGTCATTGCCATATTAATCTTGGTCCTGGGTGTCAAGAAATGTCTTTCTCTTCAATATTTCCTTTATCATCAGGTAAATAAAAAAGTAATGGGCAGCCAAATCGGGTGAGTAGAGAAGCTGTTCCAGTACAGTTATTTTAAAAGTGCTGCTAATGTAAGCACGTAGTGACAAGTTCACAAAGTTAATTGTTAGACCTCAACAAATGACAACAGCTCTGATGACCATGGCTGTTCTAGAAAAAGAGTTCCAAAATTGTCTTGACGGATGGACTAGGCACTGGCATTGGTTCATATCTTCCCTAGGAGAGATCTTCAAATGTGATCATAGTGATATTCAGCAGTGAGGTCTGCAACATTTTTTCTAGGATGGTTTGCAAACCTAATTGTAAGATTTGTAAAACTCTGAAACTATAAGAAGAAAATATAATAAAAATTATTTAGTAGTGTATTATACTACTGGAAGGAGTGAAAATTAAGACAAGTTATTTGGTTTATAACATTCTGCCTAGTCATTCAATTTCTGGGAATCTACTATGGGAAAAAGTCTGAATTAAAGATAAAGATTCTGTGGGCTCAGTGGCTCAGCCTGTAATCCCAGCACTTTGGGAGGCCAAGGCAAGTGAATTACCTGAGCTCAAGGGTTCGAGTCCAGACCGGGCAACTTGGTGAGACCTCGTCGCTACAAAAATAAATAAAGATTCAAGTAAAAAAAAAAATTATTTAGGACATTGTTCTGGGCAAAGACATATTGAGTAGGGCCCCAAAACCACAGACAAAAAAAGCAAATACAGACAAATGAGATTATGTCAAACTATAAAGATTCTGCACAGCAGTGGAAAAAGATATTGAAGAGACAACCCTCAAAATAGAAAATAATTGCATGCAATACATAAATATTCAAAGTATGCAAGGAACTCAAACAACCCAGAAGTGTTGAAGGGGATAGTTATAAAGAAAGCTTCTGTTACTTACAGAAATGAGGAAGTGAGAGAAAGGAAGTGTGACAGAAACAAAACCACAAACATAGGCCTTGGGGGGTGGACATCCTTCTCTCTGTGATTCAGTTAACAGTCTTTAAAACATCTCCTTCAGTCATCTTCTCCTCTCGGGTGCATTCAACTGTAATGGCGCCCATTGATTCCTCCAGTCAACCAAGTCACAGAGTGGAAAATGCTTCACTTCCACCACTTCTTCCTCTTCATATGCAATTAACAAATCCACACATTTCTACCTCCAAAGACCTTTTTATCAATTCCATTGGTTCATCATCAAGTCCAAGCTAGGCTAGTTTCCCCCAGACTGGACACTGAGTTAACATTTTGGAGGTTTTTTTTTACGTGGACACCATAACCTTTTTCCTCTGTCATGAGGCACAGTGACACACCAGACATCCCTTCCAGCCAGGCTCCTGGAAGGTCTGAATAGAGACTGTGTCACTGAGGAGTTACTCAACAATGAGGTTTAATGCTGGTAACTTTAAAACATCTAGGCCCTTGGATTATGGGTGTGTGCCAGCTGGTCCCAGCAGTGTCATATTCTGTGGTGATCTGATGGCAGTTCTATGGACATCCAGCAGGCCCATGGAGATTATAGCAAATACAGACAAAGATAATTGCATGCAATACATAAATATTCAAAGTAGACAAGGAACTCAAACAACCCAGAAGTGTTGAAGGGGATAGTGATAAATTTTTTAATTTATGTGGTTGTAAAATAATGATTCCCATAACTATGGCATGGAGACTATGGTAAACACTGTGTTTTCTGAGGGTCCTAAAAGTTAAAAATACACACACACACACACACACACACACACATATATACACATACAAACTTTTTAGGATCATATATATATCCAGATCTCATGTGCCTTCTAGAAGCAGTGGATGACAGAGTGACAGAGCAAGGGTTAGGCAGGGGACCAACTCTCCCTAGAAAATGGTCTTAACTCAGTGGGACAAGGAAGGACTCTTGCTTACCACCCAACACTGTACTGTTTCCTAGGAACTCCTATGAGTACTTGGTCATTATCCTCAACATGAAAACTGATGAACACAAGGGACCGTGAGACTGCTTGTGAATTTTTGTGGACAAGGAAGACTCACATGTAAGTTATGGCTTCACCTCCTTCCAGCTCTGTGACCTTGGACGGGTCATCTCCCCTCTGAGACCCCCAGATTCTCCATCAGCATTGTAGGCTGTGGTCAGCATGGATATCTGTAGGACCTTTTGATCTCTGATGCTCTGAGACTGAAACTACACCAAAAAAGGACTTTAAAAAAATCAGAGACAACCTGAATACCTACTCAGGGTCAATTCTAATCCCTTCTCCATCAAGGTCTGCAGACTGTGAGAATGGAATTATACAGAAACGGAACTTCCACCTGGCTATGTGGGTGAAGTAGGTGTAAGAAGAAAGGTGAGGCCAGACTCAATGGCTCATGCCTATAATCCCAGCACTTCGGGAGACTGAAGTGAGAGGATTGCCTGAACCCACAGGTTCGAGACCAGCCTGGGCAATTGGTGAGACCTCATCTCTACAATAAATGACAAAAAAAAACTAGCCAGACTTGGTGGCATGTGCTTGTAGTTCCAGCTACTTGGAAGGCTGAAGTGGAAGGATTCTCTGAGCCTAGCAGGTCAAGGTTGTAGTGACCGTGAGCATGCCACCACACTCTAACCTGGACAACAGAGTGAGACTCCTCTTCTGTAGTGTGGCTGGCTAGGTAAGCCATGGTGACTGAGGTCTGGGGAATTTCTGATGGACCACAAGTGGCAACAAAGTATGTGTCACTGTTTGCTGACACAAATGTAAAGTCTGACATAATAACCTATGCTTCCTGGAGACCAAGATAGAGGCACAAGACTCTATTTTTCATTTTTAATTTAATTTTTATCGAAATTAATTTATTTTTGAGAGTTATAGGCTAGCTCAACAATGTTAATTCTTGAAAGAGAGACCAGTTTTTACTCATCAGAGGAATTCAGACAAAATTTCCATAGCCAGAATGCTCACGTTTTGTTCTTTTTTTTCTATTCCTGTGGAATTCTTATTCTGTGGGCAGTGCTTAACGGAGCCTGCAGAAAAAGATTTAGCAATTGGTAATTTTGAAAAAACACAGGGTGTAAACTCTTTTAAATGGATTATGTCACAAATAATAGGCATTAAAATACATTTAAATTAATTGAGTAGAGCAATTTTTCACATTGTAAGTCTAATATTTGAAGCTTGGAAAAGGTTGCCAAGAACATTAAACATGTAGCTTGATTCAGAACAAATTGAGAATCTGAGGATAATTCCTCAAGTAAATTATCATCAAGAATGCTACCTTAAGTTAAACAAAAAGCACGTCAAACCAGTCTCTAGTATCATTTAGGTTTCCAATGGAGATGAATCCCTTACATTGTTTTCATTAAAGTTTTATTTAATTTAGCTTTAAATTATTAATTTTATTCTATTGATTTAATGAGTAAATTCCATGATGAAATTTGGAAAAAGAACTCAAGTGTATTGAGTAAATGCAAAGTTGATCAAGTCACCTGAAAATTCAACTTGTCATTTTTCAGGCTGCCATTATTTGAAGCATGAAAGCTGTTGACCCTCATAATGTGTTGAACTTTACTCTTTTCTTATTATCTATCTTGATTCCTACTTCCATTTCAGAAAGATTTCCAATATTTTCCCATTTGCATATTTAAATTATTTTTAAAATACTCCCCTTTTAAAATATGACCTTCACTTATTAGTCACTAGAACTATCAATACATTTGATAGTGAGACTCCTACTCAAAAAAATAAAATAAAATAAAATAATTTGGAATACTTTTACCTATTGTATCAAGAATCCACTTAATTACATATTTTTGAATGAAGACTCACTTATCTTTTTCCTTTAGAGAAGACAGGCTAAATTAAACAGTAGCTGAACTTTGAGTGCTCATACATGTTTATATCTATGTGCATGTGCTTGAGATTATACACCTGTATGTATGCATGTCTGCTGTGATTTTCAAATATTGGATTTCTCCCAATTTTTCCTCGCTGTGAAAGCTCACACTCTCCATTTTTGTTTCATTAATTCTAACTAAATAACATTATTTAGAATTGCTTTCACTTTGCATGAAAATAGAAAAATGTCTAGAAACTTGCAATTCTGCAAATGCCTTGTATTCTCTCCCACTCCCTCTATCAAAATACTTGAATATTTTCTTTATGTTAAGTAAATGGTAGGATACCAAACTGGGAAAAGACAGTACCTCTGATGGTTAAGAGATTCACCCCCTCATTCACTTTTCATCCCTTATGAAGGTGAAGCATGATGTGGTGGATCTCATTTGTGAGACATGATCCCAACAGGTCAATCTTTCCCAGGCCCCCTTATGCTCAGGAATTTATTCCCTACTTATGCTTTTAATTTTTCCCCTGATACTTTGACGGATTATAGAACACTTCACTCACAGTTTTATTTTTTCAATAACTTCTGACATTTATGCTTACCATCAAGAAGTCCAATCCCAATGAGCATGTCATTCTATTGATAACAATTGGTATTTTTTATAAAATGCAATACTAGAATTTTTTTAAGGTTTCCAGGATAGCTTTCTTGTATTTCTTAAGAAATTGAGCATCACATAATATAAAAATACCATTTTACAAACGGTGCAATGATTCTCAAATATGTTCTTAAATTTATGCTCAATTTTCTTTATTTTTCCACAAGGGATCAAAATACCCATTTCATGTCTAAATGCATGCACTCTAGTATTGAATGGCCTTTCCTCATCTCTGTAAAATGTTCACCACTTTCTCTTGAGCAGTTGTCAGATGTTATTTTTCTCTTTTATTCTTGTACCTACATATGATTTGAAATATATTTCCTTTTAATCCTTCAATTTCCTTACATTTCCATGTTTGATCATTCTATGTTGCATATTGAAAAGCTCCCTCTATCCTATTTTCAATGTTATAATTGTCTTTTCTTCTATGTCTTGTCCTTCATTGAATGGATATTTTGGCTGTGTTTATTCCATTGGATATCTCAACTCTCATATTTTTTATTCATTTCTGCAAACCAACCATCTACCATAAATTCTGTATATTGGGCTCAAAAATGCAATTTTCTTTTATATTGTCAGATACTTAAACAGGCTTATTTTTAAGTGGATCTCATACATTCCTAGTACTCCATTCCTTCAGATATGATAGCCAACATTAACACATTGGTATATTGTAGAAAGCAGCCCTTTATATCATATAAGTACTATTGTTTGTTAACTATTGTTGGTTGTCACTCTCCTCCCAACCTGAAGGAGGGTTTACCCAAGGATGCCCTGGTAATACAGGCCTAAAAGGGGATTGATTCATTTATTCCTGCCAAGCTTTCTCCTGAAAGTAATGTCTACTTAGTGTTATACCAAGCAGTAATGGGTCCAACATCAGCCACACACTCACACGTGGGACAGATGCCCAAGTCTGACAACACTGCAATGATTCTGTTTTATAACTCAGAGGAGATGGCTCAGTGTTGACCATGAACTCCGGTCAGTAAGCAGAGATAGCCCAGTGCCTGTTCACAAACCTAAGCATCAGGCCGACAAACTTCCTGCCTTACCACAGAGCCCTGACATGCTCCCTGTTTGTGAGAAACATGGGATCTTCTTCTGTTCCACACAGTGGTGGAAAACTCTGTTTGAATGACCCTTGGTGGTCCCAGATACTTATGGTTACTCAGTTTTGATTTTCCTTTACATAAGGATTCGTCTGCATTTGGCAGGCTTCTTTTTTTCTGTGTATGATGGTGGTGATCTAAATATTTCTGATTTCTGAGCATTTCTTGGTAATTTAAGGAGACAGGGGCTCTGAATGGATGCATCAATCATCCACCTCAGCTGTGAAGCTTGGCACCAAGATTTGCTCATGTCGCCATTCCTCACGTCTTCATCTTTTCTGGAAATTATGACTGATTGGGTCCTTTTTATGAACAGGTAATGCTGGCCCCCACAACCACTGTGATGAATAGGAGTCATGACAGATTGCCTCAGAAGAGGAAACTGAGGCGCAGAGATGGGGCAATAATGTTGAAACTCGCACAGGCAGAGGATATAGAATGAACATAAAAATGAATATCAGCTTTCCCTTCAAAATTAAGCTCTAACAAAATCACTATACCTAAATCTTGAGAACAGGACAGCTGCATGGGAGGGAAGTTCAAGAAAGGGTGCAAGGGCCACTGAGCACAAGAAATGGGGTGAATGTTGTTTTCAGCGTGTGGTGGACTCTGCTGCTCAGACGAAGTGAAAGTTCAGAAAAGAGTCAACTTAGGAGAAGAAAAACATATACTCCCATACCAGGAAAAGAGCCATGATTTCTTCTCTTCATTCCAGTATTTCTCCTTCCTAAAGGGCAACGATGCTGCTCAACTGACACAAAGACAGATGGTGCCTGTGGCTCTGCTGGTCTGAGTCTGCCATGCAGTATAAACTTGCTTTTCCCTGAAGCTTCTCCTTCATGAGATGAAACCCATGAGGCTTAGGTCCCAGATATAGACTCCTGTCTTAATGACTGATCTGAAATTGGCCCCTTGTACACCATGGGCTATTGCCAAAGAGGTGTCATGGCTGATAAATGTAATTGATCCATCATTGTGTGTGTGTCACTTGCTGCCTCCATGTCCCCAAATAATCTTTATAGTGGAGCAGTCAGTCTATTATTATGTGGGAGATGCAAGAATTGGCTTTTTTTTTTTTGAGTTGGATTCTCACTCTGTCGCCCAGACTGGAGTGCAGTGGCCGCTCCCGGCCACCGCAGCCTTGACCTGCTGGGCTCCGGCGATCCTTCCACCTCAGCCTTCCGAGTAGCCGGAACTACAGGCATGTGCTACCACGTCCAGCTGATTTTTTGATTTATTGTAGAGATGTGGTCTCGCTGCCCAGGCGGGTCACGAACCGCAGGCTCAGGCAATCCACTCACCTCAGCCTCCCAAAGGCACGGGATTACAGGCTGAGCCACCGAGCCCGGCTGAATTGGCATATTTTACTGAACAAGTATTGATGTGATTTACTTAGTAAGAGGCATGCTTGCCTGACTAAAACTGCAAGTTCCTTAAAAATATCACCCATTTTCTAGGCGTTAAAACATTTGTAATTATTTTTGCAAATTATAAGTCTGTCACATACATATCTCAATGCAGAGTTGATTCACAAATGAGGGGAGGGAAAGCCACAGCCTCTGAGGGTTGTCCCAGTTTTCTGCACAATTTTCTGGTTTGTCAAAGAGACACGCATTGTGCCATGACTACCTTGAGGCGGGCCCACTGCATGTGTTCACCTGAAGGCTTGAGCCTCGGACATTCCCAGGTTCTCATAAAGTTGCTGAGGTTGCTGCTCAGAAACACTGATAAATTAGCCCTCTTGCTAAGCACATAGAAACCAGCTCTGCCCTGCATCAAATTCCTTAAACTCTCAGGTGAAACTCCATACCCAGCGTCCTCACAATGGCTATACCAGGGTAGAACATTCCATGACTCACTGCCTATCTTGAGAACTCACTACAGGCCCCTCTCCATAAGGAAGCCCCGCTAACAAATGTTTTAACTTGAACACTTGGACACAGTGGTATTAAATGCTTCTTTCTTTGTTATCCCACCAGCCCCATCTAGGATGGGTTAACCCACACACACCCCCGCCACCAAGTCTCCCCTGCTGCCAATTCTGGGGCAACTCCAGCCATAGAGCTGGATCAAGAAACAATTGGTGGAGTTGGCAGGATTTCAAAGAAATGAGAGAGAAGAAGGATACCCAACCAGGGTGATCCTGAGGTGGCTATAAGGTCCTATGGGGGGGCACTTAGGTATGCATGCTGGATGTCTGTGGGCCACACTGGGATACTGAGATGCCCTGGAATCCCCAGCAGATGCAATTAGCATGATAGTGGATTTTGTTTTTCTGGATAGGGTTTATTCTTGGAATGCAAGATTCATTCAACAGAGTGAAACAATCAGGAACAATCACCATATAAACAGAAAAAACGGTAACAAATGTTGCATAATTTCTTCAAAACAGACAATAAAAAGGGATCTGAGGCAAACTTCAGCATACATTTATGATAAAAAGTGTTAGTAAACTAGGAAAGAATCCAACATCTCTACATTAACAAAGGTGATCCACAAACTACCCACAGCTGATATCACACTTCATGCTGAGTGACCCAAGATCAAAATGAAGCAAGGATATTTATGGAGGCAGATTTGAAACTGCAAATGGTCCTCAAGAAATCCAAGTGCTTAGCAGAGAGGAGGCTGTCCTCTTTACAGGAGGCAGAGGCTGAGCTGCCGCTGAAAGCCAGGTGTGCATATTAGAGGAGGGATGGCCACCAGGGAGAGACGTGTCTCCACCACCACGCTGTTAGTGATGAGGCTGTGGGAAATGTGGATGGAAGAAGGAAAAGCCTCTCTCCTGCCCCCAGAAATATCTGCTCAGAAACTCCCAGGTCACCTGCTGGGGCAGAGAGGCAGAAAAATAAAAAGTAAGAAGGACACATCTCATGCCCAAGTCCACCCACACTCTCAGGTGGGGTCCAGTGGAGGAAGAGACGTGTTGGGGCAGGACACAGTGTGAATTGCAGGCCAGGCTGGAATCGGGGGGTCCTATAGGGAGAGGGGACTGGACAGTCCCAGGGGGTGGGTATCCCAGGACGATCATCCTGGTACCACAATCTCTGTCACCTCCAGAAGGGGTGGCGAGCACCACAGTCCCTACGATGAGAGGAAAGCCAAGTTCCCCCAATGTAGGGACATAGTGGAGGCTGAAAAGTCTCAAGAAAGTCCATCTTCAAGTTGTAAAACTAGGGAGACTAGTGACATGGGTAAGTTCAAGTCCAAAATACTGAGAATCAGGGGCCAAGGGTTAAGAACCAATGGCCAGGGAACCTGGAGTTCTGATGTTCCAGGGAGCAGAGAATGAGTGTCCAAACTCCAGAAGAAATGACGTGGAGCAGACCACCAGTCACCTTAACAACTTTCTCCATCAAAGGGAAAGTTTAAAAAGGATTAGACTTCAACCAGCCAGTCACCATTACTTTGCTAAGCCGTGGTCTAATCATGTGGTTCCTTGAGCCACGGTCACCATGTTTCCTAGCCTTGACCCTTCCCTACCTTGGGAAGATGAATCTCCTATCTCTTCTCTCACTCTCTCACTCTCTCTCATTTACTTTTTAAGTAAATTATAATTTTCAAGCTAACTTCTATGCATCCTTCTTATGGCACCGGATCGCAAACTAGACACCCTCACACCTGGCACTTGGTTTGTGGTATTTGATTCTTACTTTGTTGTAAATACTCCCACTGTGGCTAGCATCAATGCTCCAGTCATCAATGTGACATCATTGAATGCAGGGTTGGGTAATTGTGGACAGAATTGTTCTTCCCAAGTGTGAAGAACATGAGCCAACTCAATTCTTCTCTGTGATATCCACCATGTGCAACTGTGTTTTCTTTTATATTTGAAAGTTATGATCATTTTTGCCTCATTCTCATGGGGCAGTTTTAATGAAATTGTGGTACCAAAATCATAGCACTTTGGAGGCAAACTAAATAGTAACATCAATCTTTTGTTTGTTTGTTTTCTTAGTTGGAGTCTCACTCTGTCGCCCACACTGGAGTGCAATGGCTGCTCCCGGTCACTGCAACCTTGACCTGCTGGGCTCCGGCGATCCTTCCGCCTCAGCCTTCTAAGTAGCTGGAACTACAGGTGCGTGCTACCATGCCCGGCTAATTTTTGATTTATTGTAGAGATGAGGTCTTGTCAAGTTGCCCAGGCGGGTCTCGAACCCGCGGGCTCAGGCAATCCACTCACCTCGGCCTCCCAAAGTGCTGGGATTATGGGCTGAGCCACCAAGCCCGGCCAGTAACATCAATCTTAAAGACACAATTGAGCATGTACAAATTTTTGTACGTTACTATTAAGAATAACAATGGTATTAATTAATGGTCAATTTGGAATATTGTCTTAAAAGGTTGGGACACTCAACTATGATTGTTAAATATAGACCCAAGGAAAAAAATGTATACCTTCACCAGGGCATATTGACAGTTTTAATGAGTGCTGTCCTGGTAAGCCAAAACCTATAAAATGCAAACATATATCCATAAAAAATGTACTAGAATAGCATAAGTTTAAATACATATACCACAAAATTATTTGAGTTTTAATTTGCATTAGTAATGAGTTTTTTCATCATATTTTTATTGTTAATTGCTAACTAAATTGCACTACAGTGGGCTAGATGTAGTGGTTCATGCCTATAATCCTAGCAATTTGGGAGGCAAGATAAGAGGATCACCTAAGCCAAGGTTTTGAGACTAGCCTGGGCAACTTAGCCAGACCTCATCTCTAAAATATATCAAAAAATTAACCATTCATGGTGGCATGTGCCTGAGTTCCAGCTACTTGGAAGGCTGAGGCAGGAGGATCACCTGAGACCAGCAGGTCGAGGTTGCAGTGGCCAAGAGCATGCCACTGCCCTGAGCCTGGGCAACAGAGTGAGATTTCAGCTCAAAATAAAATTGCACTAGAGTAAGGAACATAATGTATCAGATGGCCATTTAGAAGGATTCAGAGATATTTCCTTTCTTGTGTAACACCTCATATTTTATGGCCATTGACAACCTTAAATATGTGCTTTCTATCCTTGTTGATTACACACATGCACACACACACACACGCATATATAATGGATATATATATAATGGATATGCGTGTATATATACACACAAAAACACATACAATAGAGTAGCACACCCATGTATTACATATATAGACACCTAGTATATATGGATATAATAAGTGAATATATACACAATAAAATATGTGTGTAAATATGTATCATAATTTGTGTGTTTTGTATACAAACTCTGTAATATATGATTAGATAGTGTCACCATATGTATGTATATATGTTAGACTGAGAATTAATCTATGCTTATTTGCTCATAAATTTTCTTTTGCCTTCTTATTCTATCAAATTTTAATAAATGGTTGTTTTAATCAGCAAATACGCATCAATTTATGCCATATGTATTTCAAAGACATATCATTAGATACATGAAAGTTTCTGAGTTTATTAATCATTTTAATAGCCTTTTTAAAAACAGAAAATACCAGTTTTTTAAAACATATTTGTTTCTATTACATTGTGTTTAATATTAATATTGTCAATAGTTCCTTATAGAATGCCTTTCTTCCCTTATTGATATCTTTTTTTGCAACTTTATTTTAGATGGTATTATTATTTTGTGCTTGAGGATTGGGTGTCCCTGAGTGCTTGATACTGTTCAACTCATTTTTTTTTTTTTTTTTTTTTTTTTTTTATAATCAGTATTTTTTATTATCGTTTTGTAGGGTACAGTTAAGGGTTAGGTGTACAATTACGTTTCATTCAGGCACCCTATTGATAAGAGGTGTTTTCCCAGTCCCAGATAGATATTAGCTACTGTTAATCCCATCCCCCCCCATAATTTCCAGTACATCAGTCATTTTCTTATAGTATTACATTGGATGTTCAAGGTCCATTATATGAGTGAAAACATTGATATTCTGATCTTTGTTTCTGTGAGAGGTCACTCAGTATTATAGACTCTAGTTCCATCCAGGTAGCTGCGAAATCCATGATTTTGTTCTTTTTCATGGCTGCGTAGTATTCCATCGTGTATATGTACCACATTTTTTTAATCCAGTCCTCTTTTGATGGGCAGCATGGTTGTTTCCAGGTTCTTGCTATTGTGAATAACGCTGCGATAAACATACGTGTACAGGTATTTTTTTATAGAGTGATTTGTGTTCTTCGGGGTATATTCCCAGTAGGGGGATTGCAGAGTCATAAGGAAGGTCAATATTTAGAGCTTTCAGGAATCGCCACACTGTTTTCCACAGAGGTTGCACTAGCTTACACTCCCACCAACAGTGTAGAAGTGTTCCCTTTTCACCACAGCCTCTCCAGCAGCTGTTTTTTTGAGTTGTTGATAATTGCCATTCTGACTGGAGTTAGGTGATATCTCAGTGGGGTTTTTGATTTGCATCCCCCTGATGATTAGTGAGGTTGAGCATTTCTTCATGTGTTTGTTGGCTGCTCGAATGTCTTCTTTTGTGAAGTGTCTGTTCATATCTTTTGCCCATTTTATAATGGGGTTGCTTGTTTTCTTCTTTTCAGTACGTTTCAGTTCCTTGTAGATCCAGGATGTTAAGCCTTTGTCAGACCTAGAGTTTGCAAATACTTTTTCCCAGTATGTAGGCTGTCTCCCTACTCTCTTGATGGTTTCTTTGGCTTTGCAGAAGCTTGTCAGTTTAATAAGGCCCCATTTGTCTATCTTCTCTCTTAAGTCCTGTGGGTTTTGGGTTTTGTACAGGAATTGGATGCCCGTTCCGATTTCCATGAGACTATTTCCTTCCTTTTCTAATGTTCTTATGGTTTGAGGTTTTACATTTAGGTCTCTGATCCATTTGGAGTTAACCTTTGTGCATGGGGATAGATAAGGGTCCTGTTTCAATCTTCTACATGTGGTCAACCAGTTTTCCAGCACCATTTACTGAATAGGTTCTCCTCCCCCCATTGGTAGGTGGGGGGGGCTTTGTCGAAGATGAGTTGGTTGAGGAATTGAGGTTTTGCTTCTGGAATCTCAATTCTGTTCCATTGATCTATATGCCTGTTTTGTACCAATACCAAGCTGTTTTGATGATTGTAGCTTTATAGTAAAGTTTGAAGTCTGGTATTGTGATACCACCTGTTTTTTTTTTTTGCTGAGGATTGTTCTGGCTATTCTTGGACGTTTGTGTTTCCATATGAATTCCTGTGTTGTTTTTTCTAGGTCAGAGAAGAATGTTATTGGTAATTTAATGGGTATTGCATTGAATTTGTAGATTGCCTTAGGTAAGATGGACATCTTCACAATGTTGATTCTTCCGATCCATAGGCATGGGATATTTTTCCACTTGTTCATGTCAGCTTTGATTTCTTTGAGCAGTGTTTTGTAATTTGCATTGTAAGGTCTTTCACGTCTCTGGTTAGGAAGATGCCAAGGTATTTCTTTTCTTTGTGGCTATTGTGAATGGAATTGTTTTTTTATTTGGGTTTCTGTTTGTTTATTATTGGTGTAGAGAAATGCGATTGTCTTTTGTACATTTATTTTGTATCCTGAGACTTTGCCAAAGGCCTTTATCAATGTAAGGAGGCCTTTAACAGATTCTCTTGGGTTTTCAAGGTACACCATTATATCATTGCATAGAGAGATAAATTGACTTCCTCTTTTCCTATTTGAATACCTCTGATTGCCTCGTCTTCTCTGATTGCTCTAGCCAGGACTTCCAATACTATGTTGAACAGGGGGGGAGAGAGTGGGCATCCTTGTCTAGTTCCAGTTTTCAGGGGAATTGGTTCCAATTTTTGTCCATTTAGGAGTATGCAGGCTGTGGGTTTTCTCGTAGATGGCTTTCATTATTTTGAGGTATTTTCCCCCGTATGCCTAGATGTTCAAGGGTTTTTATCAAGAAGGGGTGCTGGATTTTATCAAAAGCTTTTTCTGCATCTAATGATATGATCATGTGGTTTTTGTTTTGACATCTGTTGATGTATTTAATTACATTTATGGTTTTACGAATGTTGAACCAGCCTTGCATGCCAGGAATGAAGCCTACTTGGTCATGGTGAATGATTTTTGAGATGTATTGTTGAATCCTGTTTGCTAGGATTTTGTTGAGAATTTTAGCATCTATGTTCATCAAAGATATTGGCCTGTAGTTCTCTTTCTTTGTTGGATCTTTACCTGGCTTGGGTATCAGTGTGATGTTGGCTTCATAAAATGATTTGGGGGGGTTCCATCTTTTTCTATCGCCTGGAATACCTTCAGTAGGATTGGTATCAGCTCCTCCTTGAATGTCTTGTAGAATTCTGCTGGAAAGCCATCTGGACCAGGGCTTTTTTTTGTAGGAAGTTTTCTTATTACGTAGTCGATTTCCTTGATTGTAATTGGTCTATTTAGGGACTCAATTTTTCTTGTTCCAACCTAGGTAGATTGTGTGATGTCAGAAAGTCCTCCATTTCCTTGTGGTTTTCAAGTTTGTTTCCATACAAGTGTACATAGTAGTCTCTAATGATCTTTTGTATTTCTTCAGGGTCAGATGTGACTTCATCTTTTGTGTTTTGATTATGCTTATTTTTTTTTTTTCTCGTTTTTTCTTGGTCAGTCTCTAGGGGACCATCGATCTTGTTTATTCTTTCGAAGAACCAGCTTTTTGTTTCTTTGATTTTTTCAATTATCTTTTTGTCTTCTATGTCCTGGATTTGGGCTTTTATTTTGGTGATCTGGATTCTTCTGCTGAAATTAGGGTTTTTGTGGTCTTGCTTTTCCAGCTTCTTTAGGTGGCTTGTTAGATTTTGAATTTCTGTTCCTTCCATTTTCTTCATGTGTGTTTGTAGGGATATAAATTCCCCCCTTACTACAGCTTTCAGGGCATCCCAGAGATTTTGGTAAGATGTTTCTTCATTTTCATTTGTTTCCAGGTATCTTTTGATCCCTGTTTTGATTTCGTCATTGACCCAGGAGTTGTTTAGCATCATGCTGTTTAGTGTCCATGTCTTTGTGGGTTTTGGGGGGGCTTTGTTGGTGTCAATATTTATTTTTATTCCACTGTGGTCCGAGAAGGTGTTTGGTAGAATTTTGGTCCTTTTAAATTTGCTTATACTTGATTTATGGCCGAGTATGTGGTCGATCTTAGAATTGTTCCATGTGGTGATGAGTAAAATGTGTATTCTGTGGTCTTTGGATGGAGTGTTCTGTAAGTATCAATTAAGTCCATTTGGCCAAAGGGCACATTGAGGTTCCAGATCTCCTTGCTGATTTTTTTTCCTGTTGATCTGTCTAGGGTTGTGAGTGGGGTATTAAAGTCCCCAGTTATGATAGTGGTAGAGTCAATATCTTTCTTTAGTTTTCCAAGAAGTTGCTTTAAGAAAGGGTTTGGGGCACCTATGTTGGGTGCATATATGTTTAGGATAGATATTTCTTGTTGATGGATTGAACCTTTTATCATTATGTAGTGACCTTCTGTATCTTTTTTGATTTTTAATAGTTTGAAGGATATTTTGTCTGAAATTAAGATGGCTACTCCTCCTTTCTTTTGTATTCCGTTCGCCTGAAAGACTGTTTCCCATCCTCTTACTTGAGTCTGTGGGTGTCCTTTCTAGTGAGGTGAGTCTCTTGAAGGCAATAGATTGTTGCCTGATGATATTTTATCCATTTTAATCTATGTCTTTTCAGTGGTGCATTTAGTCCGTTCACATTTAGGCTAATAATTGAAATGCAAGAGTTGTCCCTGTCATAAAGGGTTTTTACAGAGTTGTTACTGTTTATTTGTTGTCTTTCTTTGGGTTTTTGGGGTTGGTTCAGGGGTGTTTTTAATCTTTTGCCTGTACTCTTGTGAAGAATGCTGATGTTCTTTTTTCTTTTTCTTCTGTGTTCAGTACTTTCTTGAGTGTTTCTTGTAGCGGTGGTCTGGTGGCAGCGTAGGTTCTTAGGGATTGGATGTCTGGAAAAGATTTTAATTCTCCCTCACTAATGAAGCTTAGTTTGGCTGGGTAGGTTATTCTTGGTTGAAATTGTTTCTCTTTTAGTACTTTGAAGATAGGGCTCCAGGCTCTCCCGGCCTGAAGGGTTTCTGTGGATAAATCTGCTGCTATTCGGATTGGGTTTTCCCCGGTAGGTAGTCTGGCCTTTTTCTCTTGCTGCCTTTAGGATTTTTCCTTTCATAGCTACTTTGTTTAGGCGAATTATTATGTGTCTGGGAGTTGGTCTTCTCGTTTGTTGTCTTGCAGGGGTTCTCTGAATCTCTTGTGTTTGAATTTTTTCATCTTTACTGAGATGAGGGAAGTTTTCTTGAATGATTTCATGGAATGTTTGTTCCAGTGTGGCTTCTGTTTCTCTTTCTGCCTCAGGAAGCCCCAAATTTTTCTCAGGTTTGGTCTCTTGAAGTGATCGTTCATCTCTTGCAGGTTTTGTTCTGTCTTTTTGAGCTTCTTTTCTATGCTTTTGACAGTTTGGGTTAGTTCTGTGTTTTGGTCTTCGAGCTCTGAGATTCTTTCTTCTGCTTGGCTGATTCTGCTTTCCATGCTTATTAGTCTGTTGTTCATTTCCATCACAGTATTCTTTACTGCTGTCATTTCTGACAACAGCTCCTTCCTATTTTCCTCTTGTCTCTCCTCAATTTTTTTAATTCTCTCCATTAATGTTTTGATGTCTGGGTTTGTTGCATGTAGCCAGTCATTCTGGGGAGTCTTCATTGTCTGTGTTCCAGAATCTGTTTTCTCATTGTCTGATCTCCCAGGGGTCTGTGTAAGCCCTATATTCTTCTTTTTGGGTTTTTTTTCATTTGTGCGGTTTTTCCACTTCCCTACTTTTCCTTCCCTCCACGTCACCGTCTTCTTAAATTTTGTTTTTCAGGGGTAAAGGGACTGGTTTTACTTCTGTTCATTCAATTCCCCTTCTTTATGTATGTCGTCTTACTTTGTTCAATTTTGAAGTTGCACTGTAGGTTGGGGGTGGTCCTTTTTGCAGTTTTGAGATGTATTTAAGGGGGGAGCTGTGATTCAAAATCTGTCTGCAGGTCCTGCTGTTCGCTGACAGGCGTGTGGATAATGTGGAACCCACTTCCCACTGCCCTGGAGTCTGTCCGTGCAGTGGGGCTGTAGGTTTACTCCCTGTAATAAAATGTGGTTAGCAGGGGGGAGAGAAAGGAGCAGATAGTGGGTTGAAGAGGGGAGTGGAGAGATAGAGAAGTAAGGGAGGAAACTAACGAGTGTGCCAACAAATAGAGAGAGAGGTCTATACTAAAACAGCTAAAAATGATGGACAGCTACAGTCGAACCAACTCTCATACAACCACAAATAAAAAATATTGTGATGCTAACATACCGGCTATCCAACCACCTTATTGGTGTGTTGTTCCTCTATACAAAGACATGGTTTACAGACAGAAGAAAAGAGAAGAAAAAGGGAAAAAGGGAAAAAAGAAAAAAAGGGGGAAAAATACTGTAGGAATAGAATTAAGTCATTAAACTAATAGAATCAATGAAGCACACTCTGAGACCTTTCGTTTAAGTCCAATGTCCTTTCAGGTCTGATTTGTAGTTTTCTTTTCAAGCCGGTGAATTAGTTTGCAGTTAGAGTCAATTGCCCCTGATATGTTTTGAAAGGGCAGCTCAGGTCAGCTTTCCTTCAGCAGTTTGGTCTATGTCTTTATCAGGCTTATTTCTCCCGTTTCGGTGTTGTTACCTTGAGTCGCCAGCAGGTGGTGCTATCTCATCTGCTCGCCCCAGAGGGGGTGGGGGCCCGGGCAGGAACAAGATGGCTGCCTGCCTCTGAGCAGGCAACAGAAGCCCCACGCGAGCCAGCAGCACAATCTCAGACACAGGAGATTTGGCAGAAATCCCTGCAGATCTTCCTTGAAGCCCATTTGTGTGGATCTCCTCTCAGGCCGGGTTGTGATGAGCTGCGCGGGCCGAGCGCCGGGGCGCCGGGAGCGCCGGGAGCGCCGGGAGCGCCGGGCGCCGGGAGCGCCGGGGGGGCGGGAGCGCCCGGGGGCCGCGGGAGGCGGGAGCGCCGGGGCCGCGGGAGGCGGGAGCGCCGGGGCCGCGGGAGGCGGGAGCGCCGGGGCCGCGGGAGGCGGGAGCCTCAACTCATTCTTAAGTGAATTTAGTAATCTTTTACATGAAGGGTAATACATGATTAATTTGGAATATTTTGCCCATTTTGTTATTCAATTACATACTTTTTAAATTTTATATTTTAAAGATGGGTACAATTCAGGATTAGGTCTACAAATATTTGTTGTACAGATAAAGTTTTGGCCTCACTTTAGTCCCCACTTCATCTGGTTTGAGACAATGTACCCTTATTGAAGACATGTGCCCCCCACTTGCAGTTTCCTACTACTGCCAATTCATTTCTTATAGGTATTATAGTAATTCTTACCATAATACCTATAGTATCCTTATAGTATTATGATAATTGTTCAGGGTATGCTGATGACCATGTGGTACTCAGATCTTTATTTCTAATTACATACACTTCAACATCCATTTATCTTTTTCATTTGGAAAGGCAGGTTAAATTTCACTGTAGCTGCTGGATGCAGTGGTTCATGCCTGTAATTCCAGCACTTTGGGAGGCAGAGGTGAGAGTATTGCCTGAGTCCAGGTGTTTGAGTCCAACCTGGGCAACATGGCAAGACCTCATCTCTACAACATATCAAAAAATTAGCTAGATGTGATGGTACACACCTGTTGTTCCAGCTAATTAGCAGACTGAGGAAGACGGATTACCTGAGTCCAGCAGATCAAGGTTGCAGTGGCTGTGAGCATGCCACTGCACTACAGACTGGTTGAAAGAGTGAGGCTCCATTTCAAAAAAAATTATACTGTAGCTGACTCTGAGTAATCACAGATGCTTCATTTGGGCATGTGTGAAATTATACATGTTTTACATGTGCTTTCAATTTTTTTTCAATTTTCCTCACTATGAGATCTTACATCCTGCATTTTGACTTCATTAATATTCTTACTTAATTACATTACTTAAAATTGCATTTACTGTGCATAAAACAGTAAAATATCTAGAAACTTACAGCTCTGAAATCCCCTTGATTTACACCTTGCTCTATCTAGATATTGAATATTTCCTTAAACTAAGTAATATACTTGAAAAAGAAAGTACATCTGATGGTTAAGGACCTACCCTTTCATTCCTCCTTATCCCTCACAAAGGTAAAGTGCCTGATGTGGTGATTTTAGCTTGGGAGACACCATCCCAACGGGTCTATCTTATCCCTGTCCTCCTGATGCCTAACTGTGTTTCCTACTGACCTTTTCACCTTTTCCTTTGATAATTTGGGTATAAAATATTTGACTCACAATTAATTTTTGAGGGTATTTTAAAATATAATCTGACATTTGCTTTTGCTATTGGGAGGTCTAATCCCAAAGAGCATAATATTCTATTGGCAATAATTTGCATTTTGTCTAAAAAGTAAATTTAAGTTTTTTTTAATATTTCCAGGCCAAGTCTCTAATCTTGTAATGAGTTGAAAATTACAAAATATAGAAATACCATTTGTAAGCTGCAGTCCAGTCTAGAATATGCTTTTTCTCTTTTAATTTTTTTATTTTAAAAATACTGCATACAATTCAGGATTAGGTATACAAATGTTCATTATTCAGTTACTCTTGTTGATGAGGTGTGCCCCCCACCCAGTAGATTCCCACTATTGTCAGTTCACCTCCTATCCCCACCCGGGCAGTTTCCTATTACTGCCAATCTTTTTCTTATAGTATTACAATAACTGTTCAAGGTCCTCTTATGAGTGAGAACACGTGATACTCAGTTCTTTGCTTCTGTGAAAGACTCAGTATTATAGACTCTAAGTCCATCCAGGTTACTGTGATATAATATATTTTTTAATTTATTGTTTACTTTCTATATGTGACCATGAAGGGTCAACATACAATTGATGCACTCTAGCATGTAGATGATCTGTATACATTTCTGTAAAATGTTTAAAATCTTTATCCCTTGAATTGTTGCTAGACTTCATTCTCCCTTTTTCTTCTGCCATTTACAAATGATATGACTTCCTCCCTTCTCATTCTCTTCCCACAATTACCTTAAATTTCCACTTACAGTCTATATATACTGCATTTTGGAAAATTCCCTCAATTCTGTTTTCCAATTACAGAATTCTCACTTTAACTATGTCTTTTCCTTGAATAAATGAATATTTTGATAGTGATCACTATATTGAATTATTTTTTTCATTTTATTGGATTATTTTATTTTATTTTAAAGATGTAGGGTACAAGTAAGGATTGGGTAAATAAGTGGTCTAGGTTCAGATGAAGTTTTGGGTCTCCCATTAGACCACATTTTGCCTGAATTATAATCAGGCACGTTTATTGATTGATGTTATATACTCTCCTCTCCTTCATCTGTCAGTGTCCTGCTACTGCCAGTCCCTTTTTTTTAGTGTTATGATAGGTCGTCAGGTCCACTTCTGGTTGAATACATGTGGTACTCAGTTCCTTGTTTCTGTGAAAGATCACAGAGTATTATAGGATCCAAATCCATTCAAGTTTCTAGAAAGTCCATAATTTTGTCCTTCTTTATGGCTGCATAATACTGTATCGTATATATGTGCCACATTTTATTTCTCATGAATATTTGCTCTTTTTTAATTAATCAATATTTTTTATTATGATATTGTGGAGTACAGTTAAGGGTTAGGTATACAAATATGCTGCGTTCAGGCACCCTTGTTGATAAGAGATGTCTCCCCGTACCCAGACAGATATTTACAGCCGTTAATCCCATCTCCCTTCCCCTCCCCACCCCATAGTTTCACACCACTGTCAGTCATTTTCTTATAGTATTATGTTGCCTGTTCAAGGTCCACTATATGAGTGAGAACATGTGATACTCAGATCTTTGTTTCTGTGAGAGGTCACTCAGTATTATAGACTCTAGTTCCATCCAGATTGCTGCAAAATTCATGATTTTGTTCTTTTTTATGGCTGTGTAGTATTCCATCATGTATATGTACCACATTTTTTTAATCCATTCCTCTTTTGATGGCAGCATGGTTGCTTCCAGGTTCTGGCTATTGTGAACAATGCTGTGATAAACATACATGTACAGGTATCTTTTCTATAGAATGATTTGAGTTTTTCAGGGTATATTCCCAGTAGGGTGATTGCACGGTCATATGGAAGGTCAATATTTAGAGCTTTTAGGAATCGCCATACTGTTTTTTACAGAGGTTGCACTAGTTTACATGCCACCAACAGTGTAGAAGTGTTCCCTTTTCGCCACACCCTCTCCAGCAACTGTTATTTTTTGAGTTATTGATAATTGCCATTCTGACTGGAGTTAGGTGGTATCTCAGTGTGTTTTGATTAGCATTTCCCTGATGATTAGTGAGGTTGAACATTTCTTCAGGTGTCTGTTGGCTGCTCAGATGTCTTCCTTTGAGAAGTGTCTGTTCATATCTTTTGCCCATTTTATAATGAGGTTATTTGTATTTTCTTTTCAGTACGTTTGAGTTCCTTGTAGATCCTAGATGTTAAGCCTTTGTTGGACCTGGAGTTGGCAAATACTTTTTCACGGTCTGTGGGCTGTCTCCCTGCTCTCTTGATGGTTTCTTTGACATTGCAGAAGCTTGTCAGTTTAACGAGATCCCAATTGTCTATCTAATCTCTTATGGCCTGTGGGTTTCGGGTTTCTTCACGAATTGGATGCCAGTTCCAATTTCCATGAGGGTATGCCCTTCATTTTCAAAGGTTCTTATAGTTTGAGGTTTTACGTTTAGGTCTCTGATCCATTTAGAGCTAATTTTTGTGTATGGTGATAGATAGGGGTTCTGTTTCAAACTTTTGCATGTGGTCAGCCATTTTTCCCAGCAACATTTACTGAATAGGTTCTCCTCTCCCCAGTGGTAGATGGTGGAGGCTTTGTCGAAGATGAGTTGGTTGAGAAATTGAGGTTTTGCTTCTGGAATCTAAACTATATTCCATTGGTCTATATGCCTGTTCCTATACCATTGCCAAGCTGTTTAGATTATGGTAGCTTTATAGTAAAGCTTGAAGTCTGGTAATGTGATACCGCCTGCTTTGTTTTTTTTTTTTGTTGTTGTTGTTGTTGTTTTGTTTTGTTTTGTTTTTTGCTGAGGATTGTTCTGGCTATTCTTGGTCATTTGTGTTTCCATATGAATTCCTGTGTTGTTTTTCCTAGATCTGAGAAGAATGTTGCTGGTAATTTTATGGGTATTGAATTAAATCTGTAGATTGCCTTAGGTAAGATGGACATCTTCACAATGTTGATTCTTCCAATCCAGTGAGCATGGGATATTTTTCCATTTGTTTGTATCATCTTTGATTTCTTTGAGCAGTGTTTTGCAGTTTTCATTGTACAGGTCTTTCACGTTCCTGGTTAGGAAGATGCCAAGGTATTTCATTTTTTTGTGACTATTGTGAATGGATTTGTGTTTTTTATTTGGGTTTCTGTTTGTTTATATTGGTAAAGAAATGCGATTGTCAGTTACACATTTATTTTATATCCTGAGACTTTGCCAAAGAACTTCATCAGTGTAAGGAGGTTTTTGACAGATTCTCTTGGGTTTTCATGGTACACGATCATGTCATCTGCAAAGAGAGATAGATTGACTTCCTCTTTTCCTATTTGGATACCCCTGATTGCCTTCTCTTCTCTGATTGCTCTAGCCAGGACTTCCAATACTATCTTGAACAGGAGGGGTGAGAATGGGCATCCTTGTCTTTTTTCAGTTTTCAGGGGAAATGGTTCCAGTTTTTGTCCATTTAGGAATATGCTGATTGTGGGTTTCTCGTAGATGGCTTTTACTATTTTGAGGTATGTTCCCTGTATGCCTAGATGTTCGAGGGTTTTTATCAAGAAGGGGTGCTGGATTTTATCAAAAGCTTTTTCTGCATCCAATGACATGATCATGTGGTTTTTGTTTTGACATCTGTTGATGTATTTAATTACATTTATGGTTTTATGAATGTTGAACCAGCCTTGCATCCCAGGGATGAAGCCTACTTGGTCATGATGGATGATTTTTGAGATGTGTTGTTGAATTTGGTTCGCTAGAATCTTGTTGAGAATTTTTGCATCTATGTTCATCAAAGATATTCTCCTGTAGCTCTATTTCTTTGTTGGGTCTTTACCTGACTTGGGTTTCAATGTGATGTTAGCTTCGTAAACTGATTTGGGGAGAGTTCCATCTTTCTAAATCGCCTGGAATATATTTAGTAGGATTGGTATAAGCTCTTCCTTAAATGTCTTGTAGAATTCTGCTGAAAAGTCATCTGGTACAGGGCTTTTTTTTTGTAGGTAGTTTTCTTATTACATAGTCAATTTTCTTCATTGTTATTGGTCTATTTAGGGTCTCAATTTCTTCTTGTTTCAACCTAGGTGGGTTGTGTGATGACAGAAAGTCCTCCATTTCCCAAAGGTTTTTTTTTTTTTTTTTTTTAATTGGGGTTTTAAAAAAAATTTTTTTTTAGCTGGGCTCGGTGGCTCAGCCTGTAATCCCACCCCTTTTGGGAGGCTGAAGTGAGTGGATTGCCTGAGACCGCGTGCTCGAGACCCACCTGGGCAGGCAAGACCCCATCTCTACAATAAATCAAAAATCACCCGGGGCGTGGTAGCATGCACCTGTAATTCTGGCTACTCGGAAGGCTGAGGTGGAAGGATCGCTGGAGCCCAGCAGGTCGAGGCTGCGGTGGCCAGGAATGGCCACTGCACTCCAGTCTGGGCGACAGAGTGAGACTCCAACTCAAAAAAAAGAAAAAAAAATCTTTTATACTCAATATTTTTTATTATGCTTTGTGGGGTACAGTTAAGGGTTACATATACAAGTACATTTTATTCAGGCTCCCTTGTTGATAAGAAGTATTTCCCCATCCCCAGATAGATATTTACTACCGTTAATCCCATCTCCCTCCCCCCCCTAGTTTCCCACTACTGTCACTCATTTTCTTATAATATTACATTGGATGTTCAAGGTCCACTATATGAGTGAGAACATGTGATACTCAGATTTTTGTTTCTGTGAGAGGTCACTCAGTATTATAAATCTAGTTCTATCCAGTTTGCTGAGAAATTTATAATTTTGTTCTTTTTTATGGCTGCATAGTGTTCTATCGTGTATATGTACCACATTTTTTTAATCCAGTCCTCTTTTGATGGACAGCATGGTTGCTTCCAGGTTCTTGCTATTGTGAACAATGCTGTGATGAACATATGTGTGCAGGTATCTTTTTTATAAAGTGATTTGAGTTCTTCAGGATATATTCCCAGTAGGGGGATTGCAGGGTCATATGGGAGGTTGATATTTAGAGCTTTTAGGAATCGCCACACTGCTTTCCACAGAGGTTGCACTAATTTACACTCCCACCAACAGCGTAGAAGTGTTCCCTTTTCACCACACCCTCTCCAGCAGCTGTTATTTTTTGAGTTGTTGATAATTGCCACTCTGACTGGAGTTAGGTGGTATCTCAGTGTGGTTTTGATTTGCATCTCCCTGATGATTAGTGAGGTTGAACATTTCTTCATGTGTCTGTTGGTCTCTCGGATGTCTTCTTTTGTGAAGTGTCTGTTCATATCTTTTGCCCATTTTATAATGGGGTTGTTTGTTTTTTTATTTTCAGCACATTTGATTTCCTTGTAGATCCAAGATTTAAACGTCTGTCAGACCTGGTGTTGGCAAATACTTTTTCGCAGTCTGTGGGCTGTCTCCCTTCTCTCTTGATGGTTTCTTTGCCTTTGCAGAAGTTTGTCAGTTTAATAAGGTCCCACTTGTCTATCTTCTCTCTTACGACCTGTGGGTTTCAGTTTTTTTCAGGAATTGGATGCCAGTTCCGAATCCATGAGGGTATGTTCTTCATTTTCTAAGGTTCTTATAGTTTGAGGTTTTACATTTAGGTCTCTGATTCATTTGGAGTTAATTTTTGTGTATGGGGATAGATAGGGGTCCTGTTTCAAGCTGCATGTGGTCAGCCAGTTTTCCCAGCACCATTTACTGAATAGGTTCTCCTCTCCCCAGGGGTGAGTGGTGGAGGCTTTGTCGAAGATGAGTTGGTTGAGAAATTGAGGTTTTGCTTCTGGAATCTCAATTCTATTCCATTGATCTATATGCCTGTTCCTGTACCAATACTACGCTGTTTAGATTATGGTTGCTTTATAGTAAAATTTGAAGTCTGGTAATGTTATACCAACTGCTTTGATTTTTTTTTTTCTTTGATTTTTTTGCTGAGGATTGTTCTGGCTAATCTTAGTTATTTGTGTTTCCATATGAATTCCTCTATTGTTTTTTCTAGGTCTGAGAAGAATGTTGCTGGTAGTTTGATGGGTATTGCATTGAATTTGTAGATTGCCTCAGGTAAGATGGACATCTTCACAATGTTGATTCTTCCAATTCGTGAGCATGGGATATTTTTCCACTTGTTTGTATCATCTTTGATTTCTTTGAGCAGTGTTTTGTAGTTTTCATTGTAAAGGTCTTTCAATTCTCTGGTTAGGAAGATGCCAAGGTATTTCTTTTTGTGTGTGTGTGTGTGTGGCTATTGTTAATAGAATTGAGGTTTTTATTTGGGTTTCTGTTGGTTTATTATTGGTGTAAAGAAATGTGATTGTCTTTTGCACACTTATTTTGTATCCTGAGACTTTGCCAAAGGCCTTTATCAGTGTAAGGAGGTTTTTGACAGATTATCTTGGGTTTTCAAGGTACACAATCATATCATCTGCAAGGAGAGGTAACTTGACTTCCTCTTTTCCTATTTGGATACCCCTGATTGCCTTCTCTTCTCTGATTGCTCTAGCCAGGACTTCCAATACGATGATGAACAGGAGGGGTGAGAGTGGGCATCCTTGTCTTGTTCCGATTTTCAGGGGAAATGGTTCCAATTTGTGTTCATTTAGGAGTATGCTAGCTGTGGTTTCTCGTAGATGGTTTTTACTATTTTGAGGTATGTTCCCTGTATGCCTAGATGTTCGAGGGTTTTTATCAAGAAGGGGTGCTGGATTTTATCAAAAGCTTCTTCTGCATCTAATGATATAATCATGTGGGTTTTTTTGACATCTGTTGATGTATTTAATTATATTTATGGTTTTACGAATGTTGAACCAGCCTTGCATCCCAGGTATGAAGCCTACTTGGTCATGATCGATAATTTTTGAGATGTATTGTTTAATCCAGTTTGTTGGGATCTTGTTGAGAATTTTTGCATCTATGTTCATCAAGGATATTGGCCTGTAGTTCCCTTTCTTTGTTGGATCTTTACCGGGCTTGGGTATCAATGTGATGTTGGCTTCGTAAAATGATTTGGGGAGAGTGCCATCTTTCTTAATCGCCTGGAATACCTTCAGTAGGATTGATATCAGCTCCTCCTTAAATGTCTGTAGAATTCTGCTGGAAAGCCATCTGGACCAGGGCTTTTATTTTTTCGTAAGTAGTTTTCTTATTATGTAGTTGATTTCCTTGATTGTTATTGGTCTACTTAGGGTCTCAATTTCTTCTTGTTTCAACCTAGGTAGGTTGTGTGATGTCAGAAAGTCCTCTATTTCCTCACGGTTATCAAGTTTGTTTCCATGCAAAAGTACATAGTAACGTCTAATTATCTTTTGTACTTCTTCAGGGTCAGATGTCACTTCATCTTTTGTGTTTCTGATTGTGCATATTTGGGTTTTTTCTCTTTTTTTCTTGGTCAGTCTAGCTAGGGGACCGTCAATCTTGCTTATCCTTTCGAAGAACCGCTTTTTGTTTCATTGATTTTTTTTTGCATTATCTTTTTGTCTTCTATGTCCTGGATTTGGGCTTTTATTTTGGTGATCTGGATTCTTCTGCTGGAATTAGGGTTTTTGTGGTCTTGCTTTTCCAGCTTCCTTAGGTGGCTTGTTAGGCTGTTAATTTGTGATCTTTCCATTTTCTTCATGTACGTTTGTAGGGATATAAATTCCCCCCTTACTACAGCTTTCATGGCTTCCCAGAGATTTTGGTAAGATGTTTCTTCTTTTTCATTTGTTTCCAGGTATCTTTTGATATCTGTTTTGATTTCATCATTGACCCAGAAGTTGTTTAGCATCATGCTGTTTAGTGTCCATGTCTTTGTGGTTTCAGGGGACCTTGTTGGTGTTAATGTTTATTTTTATTCCACTGTGATCCAAAAAGTAGCATGGTAAAATTTCAGTCCTTATAAATTTGCTTCTGCTTGATTTATGGCCGATTATGTGGTCGATCTTAGAATACATTCCATGCGGTGATGAGTAGAATGTGTATTCTGTGGTCTTTCAATGGAGTGTTCTGTAGGTATCAATTAAGTCCATTTGGTCCAAAGTCACATTGAGGTTCTGGATCCCCTTGCTGATTTTTTGTCCTGATGATCTGTCTAGGGTTGTGAGTGGGGTATTAAAGTCACCAGTTATGATGGTGTTAGAGTCAATATCTTTCTTTAGTTTTCCTAGAAGTTGCTTTATGAAAGTTGGTGCACCTATGTTGGGTGCATATATGTTTAGGATAGATATTTCTTGTTGATGGTGTGAACCTTTTAACATTATGTAGTGGCCCTCTCTATCTTTTTAATTTTTGATAGCTTAAATGGTATTTTACCTGAAATTAGGATCGTGATTCCTCCTTTCTTTTGTGTTCCATTCGCCTGAATTTTGTTTCCCATCCTCTTACTTTGAGTCTGTGCATGTCCTTTCTAGTGAGATGGGCCTCTTGAAGGTAGTATATTGTTGCCTAGGGATATTTTATCCATTTTGCCATTCTATGACTTTTCAGTGGTGCATTTAGTCCATTCACTTCAGGCTAATTACTGAAATGTGGGAGTTCATCCCTATCATAGAGTTCTTATAGAGATGTTGTTCTTCCACTTGGTTTTTTGCCTTTCTTTCGGTTTTGGTGTTGGTTCATGTGTATTTTATTCTTTTTCCTGTACTCTTGTGAAGAACGTTGTTCTTTTTTCCTTTTCTTCTGTGTTTAGTAGTTTCTTAAGTGTTTCTTATTGAGGTGGTTTGGTTGCAGCATAAGTTCTTAGGGATTGGATATCTGGAAAAGATTTTAATTCTCCCTCATTGATGAAGCTTAACTTGGTTAGGTTGGTTATTCTTGGTTGAAATTTTTATCTTTTAGGACTTTCAAGATAGGGCTCCAAGCTCTCCTAGCCTGCAGGGTTTCTGTAGATAAATCTGCTGCTATTCCAATTGGTCTTCCATGGTAGGTGATCTGGCCTTTTTCTCTTGCTGCCTTTAGAATCTTTTCTTTTATGCCTACTTTGTTTTTATGCCTACATAATAAATATGCTATTTATTATGTGTCTAGGAGTTGGTCTTCTCATTTATTGTCTTGCAGGGGTTCTCTGACTCTCTTGTGTTTGAATTTTGCATCACTGTTTTACAAGGGATGTTTTCTTGAATGATCTCATGGATAGTTTGTCCAGTGTGGTCTCTGTCTCTCTTTCTGCCTCAGGAAGGCCAATTACTCTTAGGTTCAGTCTCTTGAAGTAGTCACTCATCTCTTGAAGGTTTTGTTCTGTCTTTTTAAGCTTGTTTTCTGTGTTTTTAAGAGTCTGGGTTAGTTCTATATTTTGGTCCTCAAGCTCTGAGATTCTTTCTTCTGATGGGTTAATTCTGCTTTCCATACTTATCAGTTTGTTAGTTATTTCATTCACAGTATTCTTTATTACTGTTATCTCAGATATCAGCTCCTTCCTAGTTTATTCTTGCCTCTCCTCAGTTCTTTTTAATGTCTCCATTAATGTCTTGATATCTAGGTTTGTAGTTTGTGACCAGTCATTCTGGGGGCTCTTCATTATTTGCATTCCAAAGTCAGTTTTCTCAGTGTCTTCCTTCCCAGGGGTCTGGGAGAGACCCATATTCTTCTTTTGGTTTTTCTTCATTTGTGTAGATTTTTCTCTCTCTCCTCTTTTCCCTCCCCTTCTTTAATTATGCTTTTCAGGGAAGGTGGGGTTGCTTTTGTTTCACTTGTATAATCTCCTATTCTTCCTTATGAGGGTCCTCTGGCTTTGTTCACTTTTGAGGTTGGAATGTGGGCTGTGGGCTGTACTTTTTTCAGTTTTGAGGTTTAATTGAGGGTGAAGCTGTGATTCAGAATCTATATGCTGATTCCAGCATCCACCAACAGGTGTATGAGCACACTGGAACCTATCTCCCACTGCCTTACAATCTGTCTGTGCAGTCGTATGTATGCTTGGTCCCTGTATCAAAAGGAGTTACAAAAGAAGAAAATAATGGAGGAAGGGGGGGTCAATAGGAAGTTAGAAAGAGAGGAGAGTGAGAGGGAAAACAGTCATACACACCAACTAACGGGTGAAAAAGAGACACAAGGCCAGAGAGAAGTGAAAAAAACATGTGAGCCAAATTCCCTAAAGGATACTGGTAGCTACACAGAAACAGACCGACAAAATCATGAAACAGATAGTGTAAGTCAGAAAGCGAACAAAAGTGAGCAAAACAAACAGTCAAAATGATAAAATCAAAAGCCAAAATAAGAGATCAGACTAGCTCTGGAATTTTTCCTGAGTGTCTAACGTCTTTTCAGCTCTGATCTCCAGCCTCTCCCCTTTATTTTCCTTGCAGGCAGCTAGATATACTGGCAGCTTGAGTTTGCTTTGTTTTGTTTTGTTTTTAGCCTGCTGCCTGGGAGGTCTGCAACGTTGCCTTTGTCTGATTCAGCAGGGGAGGGGCTTTGTCTCCTGTTTAGCAATGTTACCTTAGGAACCGAGGTGGAAGCTGCTGATAGGTGGTGCAAATCTCTGCCTGGAGAATGGCTGAGGTGGCAGCTTCACTTTCATGGATATTTTCTTTCTCCACTCATCTGGATCCCTGTGTGATTCTCTGTGATGGACTGTGCTGGAGTGGGAGGCACCAGGGATCAGTTGCACAACTGGGCGCTGGACCTGGGGTGCCACCAGCAGGCTGGGGTGGAGGAGGGGTCAGGAGTTCCCTCCTCTGGAGCTGAGAGCCTCCGATCAGCACCTCCTTAGATATGCTGTT
Organism: Cephalopachus bancanus; assembly: GCA_027257055.1. Classification (NCBI taxonomy): domain Eukaryota; kingdom Metazoa; phylum Chordata; class Mammalia; order Primates; family Tarsiidae; genus Cephalopachus; species Cephalopachus bancanus. Next base: position 696 of record JAPVLO010002260.1, on the reverse strand, counting down.
CCCTTACACAAGCATGGGATCACGTGCTGAGTGCCTCAACCAGGGTAGGCCCAGAGTCCAGAGCTCCAAAGCTCCAAAGGCCAGGCGGTGGGTGGCAAAATTGGCTCTGGGTCCCTCACAGGGTACTTCAGCCAGAAATGGGACCAGTATCTCTGTGGGGCGGGTGCCCAGAGCCTACCTGAGTGACCAGCAGCTTGGTGCTGGGTGCTGGGCGAGACAATGTAGCCAGGGAGGGAGGCAAGACCCGGGAAGGAGTGATATATAGTGCAGCAGCAGCAGACGGGGGCTGCAATATCCGGCCCTGCATGGAACAGAGGGTCCCCGGGCCTCGGACCAGTGCAGCTGGCAGTGGGTGGGGGGGTGGGGGAAGAAAAGTAAGAGTCTTTTTGGGAACTCAAGTTCGGAGAATCTCACAAATCCTCCTATGCCGTTGCCATCTTGGCTTCTTCCTGCTTTCACATCTTTAGGTATTTATTATAACCAGCAACCATCCCACTCCTGGTCCCAAGTTTATTTAAATTTTCATTTGTTTGTGTTGTAATGGCAGACTATCACAAAACAGGCCATTTCAATAGAAAAGAAATGGTCTAGGATCATGGGACCCACACCTTGTAAGGGTCCTTTTGCCATATCATGTTATGGCAGGAGAAGAGAGGGTGAGAAAGAGAAAGTACAAAACTCAATTTTTTGACAACT
>JAPVLO010002259.1:0-72606 GCA_027257055.1 Cephalopachus bancanus | reverse complement strand
AAAAAAAGCTATGTCCCCGGGAAAGCCTGCCCTGTCCCTGATGGGAGAGCCCCATCCCCAAGGCCTGCCCTGTACTGAGAGAGTCTGCACCCAAGAAAGCCTGTCTGGCACCTGAAGGGAGCGCCCTGCACCTGAGAGAGCCTGGTCCTTACCTGACAAGAAAGTCCTGCACCCGCGAGAGATTGTCCTGCACCTGTTGAGAAAGAGAGTCAAGCATCCACATAAGCCTGTCTTGCACCTGACGGGAGAGCCCTGCACCCAAGGAGGCCTGTCCTGCACCAGATGGGACAGCCCTGCACCCAAGAAAGCCTGTCCTGCACCTGATGGGAGAGCCCTATACCCGAGACAGTCTGTCCTGCACCTGACAAGAAAGCCCGGCACCCGAGAGAGATTGTCCTGCATCTGATGGGAGAGTCCTACACGTAAGAAAGCCTGGCCTGCACCTGATGGGAGAGCCCTACACCCGAGACAGTCCATTCTGCAAATGACAAGAATGCCCTGCACCTGAGAGAGATTAGCCTGCACCTGATGAAAGAGCCCCGCACCCAAGAAAACCTGCCCTGAACCTGATGGGAGACCTCTGCATCCAAGAGCCTGTCCTGTACCTGATGGGAGAGACCAGCACCCAAGAAAGCCTGTCCTCCAACTGATCTAGAGAGCCCCGCAACTGAGAGACTGTCCTGTACTTGAAAAGAAAACCCAGCACCCGAGGATCATTTTACGACACCTGATTGGAGATCCCTGCACCTGGAAGACTGTCCCGTACCTGACGAGTCCCTGCACGCGAAAGAGATTGTCCTGCCCTTGATGGGTGAGCCCTGCACCCAAGAGAGCCTGGCCTGCACCTGATGGGAGAGCCCTGCACCTGAGAGAGCCTGGTTCGTACATAAGAGAGCCTAGTCAGTTCCTGACAACAAAGTCCTGCACCTGTGATTGTCCTGCACCTGATGAGAGAGTCGAGCACCAAAGTAAGCCTGTTCTGCACCTGAAGGGAGAGCCCTGCACCCAAGGTGGCCTGTCCTGCACCAGATGGAAGAGCCCTGCACCTGAAAAAGCCTGTCCTGTGCCTGACAAAAAAGTCCAGGACCCGCAAAAGATTGTCCTGCACCTGATAGGAGGCCCTGTACCCAGGTAAGCCTGACCTGCAACTGATGGGAGAGGCCTGCACCCAAGAAAGCCTGTACTGCAACTGATGGAGATCCCTGAACCCAAAAAAGCCTGTTGTGCACCTGAAGAGAGAGCCCTGCAACTGAGACAGTCTGTCCTATACCTGACAAGAAAGCCCTGCACCCAAGAGAGATTAGCCTGCACCTGACGGAAGAGCCCTGCACACATAAAAGCCTGCCCTGAACCCGATGGGAGAGCCCTGCACTCAAGAGCCTGTCCTGCACCTGATGGCACATCCCAGCACCCGAGAAAGCCTGTCCTACACCTGACATACAGAGTCCCACAACCCAGAGAGCCTGTTCGGTACCTGAAAAGAAAGCCCTGCACCCAGGGGAGATTTTACTGCACTTGATGAGAGAGCCATGCACCGAAGAAAGCCTGTCCTGTGCCTGATGGGAGAGCCGTGCACTTGAGAGAGCCAGTTCCGTTCCTGACATAAAGACCTGCAACCGAGAGAGATTGTCCTGCACCTGATGGGAGAGCCCTGCACCCAAGAAAGCCTGTCCTGCACCTGAAGGGAGAGCCCCGCACCTGTGCGAGCCTGTCCTGTACCAGACAAAAAAATCCTGCATCTGAGGGAGATTGTCCAGCACGTGATGGGAGAGCCCTGTACCCATGAAAGCCTATTGTGCTCTGATGGGAGTGCCCTGCACATGAGAGAGCCTGTCCCGTACCAGTCATGAAGCCCTGCACCTGATGGGAGAACCCTGCACCTAAGAAAGCCTGTCCTGACCCTTTGGGAGAGCCCTACACCTGTAAAATCCTGTCCCTTGCCTGACAAGAGGGTCCTGCAGCCACGAGAGATTGTCCTGCACCTGATGGGAGAGACCTGCACCCAAGTAAGCCTGTCCTGCAACTGATGGGAGAGGCCTGCACCTGACCAAGCCAGCCCTGCACCTGTTGGGAGAGCACCGAATCCAAGAAAGCCTGTCTGGCACCTGAAGGGAGAGACCTGTACCTGAGAGAGCCTGGTCCATACCTGACAAGAAATCCTGCACCCACGAGAGATTGCCCTGCAGCTGTTGAGAGAGAGAGTGAGAGTCTAGCCCCCACGTAAGGCTCTCTTGCACCTGACTGGAGAGTCCTGCACCCAAGGAGGCCTGTCCTGCACCAGATGGGACAGCCCTGCACCCAAGAATGCCTGTCCTGCACCTGATGGGAGAACCCTACCTCTGAGACAGTCTGTCCTGCACCTGCCAAGAAAGCCCTGCACCCGAGAGAGATTAGCGTGCACCTGATGAAGAGCCCTGCACCCAGGAAAGCCTGCCTGAACCTGATGGGAGAGCCTCACAGCCTGCCTGACCTGATGGGAGAGCCCAGCACCCAGGAAAGCCTGTTCTGCACCAGATCTAGAGAGGCCCACACCCGAGAGAGCCTGTCCCTTACCTGAAAAGAAAGCCCAGCATCCGAGGGAGCTTTTACTGCACCTGATGGGAGAGACCTGCACTGCAGAAAGCCTATACTGCACCTGATGGGAGAGCCCTGCACTGGAGAGAGCCTGTCCCATACCTGACATAAAGCCCGGTCCCCGGGAGAGCCTGGCCTGCACCTGAGGGGAGAGCTCCCCCCTCAAGAAAGCCTGTCCTGCACCTGATGGGAGAGCCCTGCACCTGAAAACCCTGTCCCTACCTGACAAGAAAGCCCGGCACTCCAAATTTTCCTGCACCTGATAGGGGCCCCTAACCCAAGTAAGCCTGTCCTTACCTGAAGGGAAACCCCTCCCACAGAGAGAGCACATTCCATACCCGAAAAGAAAGCCCTGCACCCGGGGGAGATTTTACTGCATGATGGGAGACCCGTGCTCTCAAGAAAGCTTGTTCTGCACTTGAGGGGAGAGCCCGCACCTGGCAGAGCCTGTCCCGTACCTGACATAATCCCCTGCACCTGAGAGATTGTCCTGCACCTGAGGGGAGACCCTGCACCTAAGAAAGCCTGTCCTAAACCCGGGATGGGAGAACCTGCACCTGAAAAAGCCTGTCCCTTACCTGTGAAGAAAGTCCTGCAACCCAAGATTTTGTCTGCATCATATGGGAGAGCCCGCACCCAAGAAATCCTGTTCTGCACCTGGTGGGAGAGCCCTGCCCTGAGAGTCAGTCCTGTGCTTGACAAGAAAGCCTTTACCCAAGAAAATTGTCCTGCAACTGAGGGAGAGCCCTGCACCCAAGAAAGTCTGCCCTGACACCTCATGGGAGAGGCCTGCCCCCAAGAGCCTTTCCCGCACCTCTTGGGAGAGCCCTGCATCGAAGAAAGCCTGCCCCGCACCTGATTGGAGACCCCTTTCCCCTGAGAGAGCCTGTTCCGTCCCTGATATAAAGATCTGCAACCGAGAGATTGTCCTGCACCTGATGGGATAGCCCTGCACCTGCATTTGCCTGTCCAGTACCTGACAAGGAAGCCTGTCCTGCACCTGATGGGAGAGCCCTGTACCTGCATTTGCCTGCCCCATCCCTGACAAGAAAGTCCAGGATCCGCAAAAGATTGTCTTGCACCCGACAGACGCCCTGCCCCCAAGTAAGCCTCTCCTGCAACTGTTGGGGGGCCCTGCCCCCACGAAATCCTGCCCTAACATGATGGCAGAGTCCTGAACCCAAGAAACCCTGTCCCACCCCTGAAGGGAGAGCCTTACACTTGAGACAGTCTTTTCTGTACCTGACTGGAAACCCTGCACCCGATAGACTTTTTCCTGCACCTGATGGGAGAGCCCAGCACCCAAGAAAGCCTCCCCTGCCCCAAATGGGAGAGCCCTGCACCCAAGAAACTGTCCTGCACCTGATGGGAGAGCCCTACCCCCAAAGAAAGCCTGTCCTGCACCTGATGGGAGACCCTAGCACCTGAGACAGCCTGTCCCATATCAGAAAAGAAAGTCTTGCACCTAAGGGAGATTTTCCAGCTGCTGTTTGGGAGAGTCTTGCACCCATGAAAGCCTGTCCTACCCATAATGGGAGAGCCCCCCACCCACAAAAGCCTTCCCTGCCCCTGATGGGAGAGCCCTGCACCTGAGACAGCCTTTTCCCGTAGCAGAAAGAAAGTCCTACACCCGGGGGAGATTGTCCAGTACCTGAGGGGAGAGCCCTCACCCACGATAGCCTGTCTTACACCAGATAGGAGAGCCCTGAACCCTGGAAAGCCTGTTCTGCCCCTGATGGGAGAGACCTGCACCTGAGACAGTCTGTCCTGGACCTCACAAGAAAGCCCTGCACCCGAGGGAGAGTGTCCTGCACCTGAGGGAAGAGCTCTGCCCCTGAGAGAGCCTGTCCCGTACCATACAAGAAATCCCTGTACCCGAGAATTGTCCTGACCTGATGGGAGCCCATGAACCAAAGAAAGCCTGTCCTGAACCAAATAGGTGAGCCCTGCACCTGGAAGAGTCCGTCTCATACCTGACAAAAATTTCCTGCATGTGAAAGAGACTTCCTGCCCTTGATGGGTGAGCCCTGCACCCAAGAGAGCCTGACCTGCCCCTGATCGGGGGCCCTGCACTTAAGAGAGCCTGGTCTGTCCCAGACAAGAAAGTCCTGCACCCATGAGAGTTTTTCCTGCACCTGATGAGAGAGTCCTGCCCCCAAAGGGGCCTGTCCTCCCTCTGATGGGAGAGCCCTTTGCATAAGAAGACCTGTCCTGCACCAGATAGGGCAGACTTGCCCCCAAAGAAAACCTGTCCTGAAACTGATGGGAGAGCTCTGAACCCAAGAAAGCCTCCCCTGCACCGGGTTGGAGAGCCCTGCACCTGAGACAGTCTGTCCTGTATCTGGTATAGAGACCCCCGCAAGCAAGAGAGCCTGTCCAGTCCCTGAAAAGAAAGCCCTGTACCTGAGGGAGATTTTACTGCACCTGATGGGAGAGCCCTGCACCCAAGAAAGCCTGTCCTGCCCCTGATGGGAGAGCCCTACACTTGAGAGAGCCTGTCCTGTATGACATAAAGACATGCCCCGAAAGAGATTGTCCTGCACCTGATGGGAGAACCCTGCACTCAAGAAACCCTGTCCTGCACCTGATGGAGAGTCCTGCACCTGAAAAAGACTGTTCCATGCATGACAAGAAAGTCCTGCACCCATGAAAGATGGTCCTGCATGTGATGGGAGACCCCTCCACCCAAGAAAGTCTGTCCTGTACTATGGGAGAGCCCTGAAGCAAGAAACCCTGTTCTGCACCTGAAGGGACCCCTGACCTGAGACAGTCTTTTGTATTGACAAGAAACCCCTGCCCCCGAGAGATTTTCCCCCCCGATGGGAGAGCCCTACACCCAACAAAGCTGCCCTCCCCGAGGGTGACCCCTGAACCCAAGAGCCTGTTCTCACTTGAGGGGAGAGCCCTGAATTCAAGGTGTGTCCTGCCCCTGAGGGGAGAGCCCTGCACCATAGAGAGCCTTTTCCGTACCAGCAAGAAAACCCTGCTCCCGATGGAGATTGTCTAGCCCCTGATGGGAGAGCCCTGCCCCCAAAAAGCCTTCCGGGGGGGGCCCCCCCCAAAAAGGGAAGGGGGGCCCCAAAAAAACCGGGAAAAAATGAGGGGCCTGTCCCGTACCTGAAAAGGAAGCCCTGCACCTGAGGGAGATTTTACTGCCCCTCATGGGAGAGCCCTGCCCCTAAGAAAGCCTGTTCTGCACCTGATGGGAGAGCCCAGCACCTGAAAGAGCCTGTCCCTACCTGACATAAAACCCTGCCCCCGAGAGAGATTGTCCTGCACCTGATGCGAGAGCCCTGCACCCAAGTAACCCAATCTTGCAACTGATGGGAGAGCTCTGCACCCAAAAACCCTTTCCTGCACTGATTGGTGAGCCCTGATCCCAAGAAAACCTGTTCTGCACCTGATGGGAGACCCCTGCACCTGTGAGTCTGTCCTGTGCCTGAAAAAAAGTCGTGCACCCTAGAAGATTGTCCTGCACCTGATGACAGCCTGTCCCATACCTGACAAGAAAGAAACTGTCCTGCACCTGAGACAGCCTGCCCCGGGACCTGACAAGAAACCCGAGCACCTAGAGAGATTGTCCTGCACCTCATGAAAGAGCCCTCTGCCCTAGAATGCCTGTCCTGCACCTGAGGGGAGAGCCCTGTACCCAAACAAGCCTGTCCTGCACCTGATGGGGAAATCCCTATCATGGGGGGGCCTGCCCTGTCCCTGACAAGAAAGCCGTGCACCCAAGAGAGTTTGTCCTGCATCTTATGGGAAAGCCCTCCACCCACGAAATCCTGTCCCGCAACTGATGGGAGAGTCCTGCACCTGAGAAAGCCTGTCCTTTACCTAACAAGAAAGTCCTGCCCCAAAATAGAGATTGTCATGCACCTGGGAATAGCCCTGCACCCAAGAAAGCCTGTCCTGCCCCTGATGGGAGAGGCCTGCACCTGAGAGAGCCTGTCCCATCCCTGAAAACAAAGCCCTGCACCCAAGAAAACCTGTCAGATACCTGATAGGAGAGACCTGCACATGAGAGAGCTTTTCCTGTACCTGACAAAAAACCCTGCTTGCGAGAGAGATTGTCCTGCACCTGTTAAGAGAGGACTGCACCAAGGAAAACCTGTCCTACATCTAAGGGGAGATCCCTGCACCTGGGACAGCCTGTCCTGTACCTGACAAGAAAGTCATGAAGCAGAGAGACATTGGCCTGCCCCTGATGGAGAACCTTGCACCCAAGAAGCCTGTCCAGCACCTCACGGGAGAGCACTGTACCTGAGAGAGTCCGTCCCGTACCTGACAATAAAGCCCTGCACCTGAGAGAAATTTTCCTGCACCTGATCGGAGAGCCCTGCACACAAGTAAGCCCATTCTAGACCTGATGGGAGAGCTCTGCACCCAAGAAAGCATGTCCTGCAGCTAATGGGAGAGCCCTGCACCCGACAGAGCCTGTTTCATACCTGACATAAAGCCCTGCACCCAAAAGAGATTGTTCTGCACCTGATCGGAGAGCCCTGCACCCAAGAAAGCCTATCCTGCATCTGATGGGAGAGCCCTTCACCTAAGAAAGCTGGTTCTGTACCTATCAAGAAGGTCCTGCACATGTGAGAGAGTGTCCTGCACCTGATGGGAAAGCCCTGCACCCAAGAAAGCCTGTCCTGCACCTGATGGGAGAGCCCTGCACCTGACACAGTCTGTCCTGTACCTGACAAGTAAGTCCTCCACCGAGTGGATTGTCTTTCACCTGATAGGAGAACCCTGCACCCAAGAATGCCTGCCCTGCACCTAATGGGAGAGCCCTGCACCCAAGAGCCTGTCCTTCACCTGATGGGAGAGCCCTGCACCCAACAAAGCCTGTCCTACACCTGATCTGAGAGCCCTGCACCTGAGAGAGCCTGTCCCGTACCTGACAAGAAAGTTCTGCACCCAAGAGAGATTTTCCTGTATCTGATGGGAGAGCCCTGCACCCAAGAAAGCCTATCCGGTCCCTGATGGGAGAGACCTGCACGTGAGAGAACCTGTCCTGTACCTGACAAGAAAGCTCTGCATCCGAGATTGTACTGAACCTGTTGGGAGACCCCTGCACCGAACAAAGTCTGTCCTGCACCTGATGGGAGAGCCCTCACCTGCAAGAGCCTGTCCCGTCCTGACGAGAAAACCATGCATTCGTGAGAGATTGTCCTGCACCTGATGGGAGAGCCCTGCACCCAAGAAAGCCTGCCCTTCACCTGATGGGAGAGCCCTGTAACTGAGAGAGCCTGTCCCTTACTTGACAAGAAAGCCTTGCACCTGAGAGAGATTGTCCTGCACCTGATGGGAGAGCCCTGCAGCCAAGAAAGCCTGTACTGCACTTGATGGGAGAACTCTGCACCAAAGAAAGCCTGTCCTGCACCTGATGGGAGAGCCCTGCGCCTGAGACAGCCTGTCCCATACCTGACAAGAAAGTCCTGCACCCGATGAAGATTGTCCTGCACCTGATGGGAGAGTCCTGCATCTAACAAGCCTGTCCTGCACCTGATGGGAGAGCCCTGCTCCCATGAAATCATGTCCTGCACTGGACGGAGGGTCCTGTACCTGAGAGAATGTGTTTTGCAGTTGACGGAGAGCCCTGCACCTGAGAGGGAGTTATGCACTATCCAAGAGGGAGTCCTGTACTCTAGATGGAGAGCCCTGAAGACGAGAGGGAGTCCTATACCAGACAGGGGGCCTGAACCCGAGAGGGAGTCCTGCAGTGAACAGATAGCCCTGAACCTGGGAGAGAGTCCTGTACTGGAGGGAGAGCCCTGAACCCGAGGAACAACTCTGTACCAGAGGGCAAGCTCTCATACCTGCAGTAGTAAGGTTTGTGACACCAAGGATTGGCTTACCTCTCTCTAGATCCAGGTGCCAATATCCATCCAAAGGTGTGTCGAAGTGGGAGTAATAAAGGCGGACTTGACTCGCCACAAGAACAGGCTTGAGAGGTCCTGGGAGTCATCCACTATCTCTGGGCAGCTGGGCTTGGCTCTGCCCCTGTCAGTGGGTATTTAGGTCATTACCATATGTTTGTCATTAAAAAATATGCTATATGAGCACCCTTAAGCAAAGCTTTGCATATGTCATATATCTTTCAGATAAATTTTTAGAAATAGGGCTGAACACATTTCCCTTCCAAATTTGTTATATCACTTTACAACTCAGTTCATAATAAAACAAATACTGACAGTGGTTTTATTTCCTGAGGCTTCATAGGTGCCAGACCCTGTATAAGGCACTTTCATGCACTGTTGTTGAGCCTGTCATCAACTCAGCATGGTAAGTTCGAGAATGACCTCCCTTTTAGGGATGAGGCATGCAACCTACTTGCTCAAAGTGACCAAGGCAATGCCAGACACAAGCCTTCTGACCCAGAGTCTGCCCCATTTTTTTTTTTTTTTTTTTTGAGTTGGAGTCTCACTCCATCACCCAGGCTGGAGAGCAGTGGCATGCTCACGGCCACCCCAGCATCGACCTGCTGGGCTCCAGTGATCTTTCTGCCTCAACCTTCCAAGTAGAAGGAACTACAGGTGTGCACTACCATGCCTGGCTATCCTTTTTTTTTAATTGCAGAGATGAGGAGGTCTCGCCAAGTTGCCCAGGCTGGTCTTGAACCCATTGGCTCAGGCAATCCACACTCCTCAGCCTCCAAAGTGCTGGGATTGCAGGCTGAGCCACCGAGCGCAGCCTGCCTGCCCCATTCTTTCAGAGAGAATCCACCTCCATTCAGGAGGAGACAGCTTGTGGAACGCCTAGTAACACTGGTGGCCTTACCCAGGACAGGAGGCCAACTGGAAGTTCATTGTTGGAGAGGTCACCCTCTTACATCTTCATTAACAAATCTTTGAGTTTAATGTTGATATAAAGATCCAAGTTCAAGGCCACAGAAAGACTTCACTTCAACTGTGCCCATGCATAATTTAATCAGCACAGTGGTTCTATTTAACCTCTGACAAGCAGATGGTTGAAGTGACTTTTTCCCCAGTTAAAGTAACTGGCTGTCCTGGTGTTCTGTCACATGAGGCCACGTGAAGCATGAAACAGGATGGTGGGCCAATCAATTTCCAGGCCAGGCTTGGTGTGTGCTCATCAGGTGTGAACACCCAAGAAAGGGTGACCAGCGGGCCACAGCACTTCCAAACATGATTGTCATGGACTCCTTTGGATGAAACTCCTCTGTCCATGGAAGGGGAAAGGGCAAGAAGGAGGTGGAGGAAGGGCTGTCCCTGCAAGTGGGTGTCTACTCATGGTGGCCAGATGGGCTTGTCATACCCAGGGCACCCGTCTCCTTAGAGCACGCCACCATGTCTCTTCTCACTTCAAAGATCATGGAACCCGTTTAAGGCAGGGCAGCCCCATGGAAGTGCTGTGATCTGGATGTCACATACACTTTTGATGAGGAATGGGGTCCTTCCTTACTGAACCCCCAGCCTGGTCTCATACACATGCATGCACGCATGCAGCACATCACCAAGTTGCTGGGGGCATACTGGTGGTGCAAAAGCATCATTCAAATTGTGGGAGGTTCCTTGCAGGGAAATATTGTGGATTGAAAGAATACTTTGGACCCACTGGAAGTGGGGGTGGGGCGAGATCCCTGGGTGAAGGAAGCAATGGGGTGGCTGACTGGTCCACACAGGGGTCAGGGCTGTTTCTGCATGTGGTATGTAGGCAGGTACGGGTCCCAGCTCCCTGCCCACTCTGGCCTCCTCCTCTCCAAATATGCATCAACACTGTGTTGAAAAAATAGCCATCTGAGGGGTGGCTGGCTCTTCCTGTTGGGCCCACACTTCCCTCCTGTGTTGTGCACATGGGCACACACATGCTCACACACACAGGCTCACACAGTCACAAGATCATGCGCCCTGGAGGCCACCTGCCCACCAGACTTCTTGGGGTAGTGATGCTCAGAGCCAGTACTAGAACCATATTGTGCCTGCCCCTTCCACTCCCAAGATCCAGGGCAAGTTTGTGCCAATGTCCAGTCCCAGAAGATGCACACTGCTCCCTCCCTGGAGATAAAACTGGGGTTGGGGGGTTGGGGGTTGAGCTGCATCACTGGCCACTCCCCAGCCATCTAGTCCACATCTGGGGCTCTGGGATGAGGCTGGAATGCCAGGTGGCCCCAGGGTCTGCCAGGCACAACCTCTGAGGTCCTGGCACCCTGTGGCCTCCAGCCTGAGGCTTCCAGAAATGAGGCATTTCACTGTGCACCCCAGCTGCACTAGGTCTCCACATGGAAAAGGGCTACATGCTATTTAATTATTTACTTTAAAAAATTATTTTTGTTTCTTCTGTTTACCAACCTCACAGCTAAGAGCATAGTTGCTCATTTTACATTTAAACAGGCTCACAAGAACCCCCAGAGCAAGCAGGACTGCTGGGAGGTTGGGATGCCACCCTTCAGTCTGTGGCAGGAAGGCAGTGAGAGGACCATGGGCCACCTGCCTGCCTCCATGTTCATGACTGGAGTGCCTTCCAACACGTATTCACCATAGAAAGTTTCCCAAGCACCCCCAGGTGTTGTCAGCTCTGAGTCCCTTGGGTTTTCCCATAATGAACCCTCCTGGAGCAGTGGGCAGCTGGGGGCAGTGCACAAGGCTTCCGGGCTCCGACCTCCATGATCCGCACACCCACAACCTTCTCGGAGGACAGGGTCAAAGACAAGGACTTTGAAGCACAGGAGAGCAAATGTGTTCATCACCAAAGACCCATACCTGCACCTGGTCTGCCAGGTAGAACACAGTTCGATGGAATCTTGCTTAATTTGGAACTGAGTCAAAACCTGCCATGGACATGGAGGAGACACCCTTCCCCCACCACCCCAGGTTCCCATTTGGTGCATAAACACACTTAATGCCTGCCTGTCCAAGTGGCTAATGCACACCATCCTGGCAGACCATCTGAATGCCTTGTTTTTAAGCCAGTCCAAGCATCACCTAAGGTTTAAGTTTTAAAATCATCACACATCCTCTACACCATTTCAGCAAGAAACTAATTTTGCAGTTCAGCTCTCTCTCTCTCTCCACACACACACATGCACGTACGCACGCATGTGCCCTTAAAGAGAGCTTGGCCACACTGGACAGGCCATGTGAGGTGGTTGCTTCTCACGAGAGGCCTCCGTGGCCTTCATGCCCCCATTCATCCCTAACAGACCAAAGTGGTTACATTCAAGAGGTTGACACATATACACCCAGTGACCTGCCCAGCAAGAGACCTGCAGACAGGGGCACTTGGTGGACCAAGCCCACTCCTCTCTTATCAAAAGAATGAGGAAGAAAATGGCCAAGCATGGCAAGGAAGAAGACAGGGCAAGAGAAAAGGAAGCAGGACAAGGGAGGAAGGGTGGCGCATGGAGGTCATGTGGCACAGAATCCACCTGCCACCCCATGACCACAGCCCCTGCTCCTCCTCACCCCCCCACCAAGAAAACTCCTCAGAGAGGCTGCAGCCCAGTCCCACAGCCTCATGGGAGTTCAGGTTCCCACAGCGTGGTGACTAGGATGGAAGGAAGCGCTCAGCCCGTGCCTGGCATCCTAAGAAGGAGGCATGCTGGTCATGGACAGTGGGCTAGAAGAGCAGTAGGCCCCACACCCCAGGGAGCCTGCTGGGAGGAACAGGACACACACAGGGCCCCCCTTGACCTCTCCAGGGCTGAGGCCCACCCGAGACTGCACGGCATCCTCCTAGCTCTCCATGGCAGGCAAGTGGGGGTGAAGGAGGCTGACATGGCACCTGGGGAACCAAACCCCAGCGCAGACTGTGAACTACAGAGTCGAAGGCCCCCTGGATGGCTGACTCAAAATGATGCACATCAAAAGAAGGACACTCTAGGTTCCCTGTTAAGTCCCAGAAAGACTGTACTAACAGCATCTCATGCTTTAAGGTTGATCCAACAGTTGATCTCTCTGGGCCTTCACAAGTCACCGAGATACATTTACAAATGTGCACACTTTGCTGCTGCAGAAATCCCTGGACCAACAAAAGGCATGTCCCCATTCCCAGTAAACTCACCTCTGTGACTCTGACTTGGGGAATTGGCCAAATCAATGCTCCCTTTCAATTAGGAAGGATGGCTGCATTTGTGCCTATACAAACACACTCTGAATCTTTTCCAAGGGGAGAGAAGACCAAAGATGCCAGCTCTACCAGGTTCACCTTTGATGATCTCTAACTTTAGAAGTCTAAGTAAGCTGAAGTTTCAAGGCAGCTGCTGAAGCAGAGTAACCGGCATTCATTCACGTCCACGCAGTCAACACTAAAGTGCCCTAAAAAGCCCTACCTTCTCCTTTTAACCATCCTTGCAACTTGTTCCCTCAGTAAGTAGAAAAGAATCATTCACTCAAATGAATTTGAAATCTTCAATGTAAACCCTCAAAACCTGGGCTATTTATGCCAAAATCACTCCTGGAAGCTCCCGGGCTGCTGAGCTGACCCCTCCCCTGGGCTTCTGCCATGCAATGTGCTTTTTTGGTGAAATTAGATTCCTCCATATTGAAGTTATGAAAACTGCTTTTCAAGAAATCCAGAAAAAACAGTATCTTTGACCCTGGAATGCTAAGTACTTTTAATGGTCTCAGTTTTAGGGAGGATATGAATGAAATACACTGTCTTTAAGAATGAAATGCATAACACTGAGATCTATGTATTGCCACTTTCTCAGAAACACAGTTTCACCTTTATTTCAACTCTGCAACCTCTCTGAAATAGCATGTTTAGGGTGGAATTCTGGGCTGTGGAATATAAAGTTGGTCTTTAACCTGAGTAAAATTGCTCCCTCATTGACCTATATGCTATTTCTGAATTTTTGAACATTGCCTTTTCTTAGAATGGGTCCTACTTGTATAAAAACTTAAAAACCTACACACAGGTGACAATCACTTGAAATAACACTCTGCCCACCAAAAAATTCCATGTGACCAGCTCCTGTCAAGACCCTACCAGAAAGTCATCACCTGGAAGTATTTCCAGCAACCTGGAAGTGCAGCACTGCCTAGGACATACTGTCACAGAGTCAGAGATTTCCTGCAGCTCCTTGGTGGCTGCATCTTTTATGACTAGTGTGATCAGGCCTTTATCTGTGGCCACAGCCACCGAAATGTCAATGAAGGGCAGGAGCTTGGAGCCGTCTCCATCCCAGCTGACACTGACACCTGGCATTTGCTGGAAAAAGAAAACATGTCACTTGCAAAGCAGCTATAGATCAAGGTGGTACAGAAAAACAGTCACAATTATTATGCACTGTCCACAGAGAATACAGCTAGGCACAAGGAAATACCCAGATATTTCACTTAAAAAAGTGATGTGATTTCTGTGCCAACTGTCCTTCATGTCCAGGAAGAACAACCAGCACTACCACCTTCTGAAGCAGTTTCAGGAAGTCCTGGGGACAGACTCATCCCTTCAGAGGAAGGAAGCCTGGCTGTCTAGCCTGTTGCTAGGATACACACCAGCAGCCTCACAGGGAACTCTCCATATAAGGGATCTCCCAGGCTCCAGAAACACACCACACGCCACACGTGAGCACACACACACTTGACATACACACCACTGTACTGAGGGCAAACACTTCAGGTGAAATGGAAAAAGCATGGATTGATAGGGTTGCCAAAAGCCACAGGGGAAAAAGTGTTGAAAACTAGAAAGCAGAGACTAATTTCTCTTTCTTTTCTTTTTTTTTTTTTTTTTGAGTTGGAGTCTCACTCTGTCGCCCAGACTGGAGTGCAGTGGCTGCTCCCGGGCACTTCAGCCTCGACCTGCTGGGCTCCGGTGATCCTTCCACCTCAGCCTTCCAAGTAGCTGGAACTACAGGTGCGCGCTACCACGCCCGGCTAATTTTTTGATGTATTGTAGAGATAAGGTCTTGCCAAGTTGCCCAGGTGGGTCTCGAACACACGGGCTCAGGCAATCTACTCCCCTCTGCCTCCCAAAGCATGGGATTATAGGCTGAGCCACCGAGCCCAGCTGAATTTCTCTTTCTAAAGCTCTTTGTGTTCTACAGAATGACCTAGGTCCCAGCAAGCCATGCCAGCAGGTGACAAGCTTGAGTCTTCACCACCCACCCACCCCATGAAGCACGACTGCACCCCTGCAGGAATTTTCTGCAGTTCTGGACTCTCCCTGCCACACCCACCTTCTCTCCAAAGACACCATCCCACCATTTTCAACTGCTCTTTCCATTTTCCCATCATTCAAGGCTCAGCTGCTCCATTCATTCAGCAACGTCAGTATGTCAAAGGAGTCAACAATAAAGTCTCAATTCCTTAGACAATTTAAAATTTGCCAGGTGCGGAGGCTCACACCTGTCATCCTAGCACTTTGGAAGGCCAAGGCAAGGGGACTGCTTGAGTCCAGGGGTTTGAGATCAGCCTAGGAAACTTGGTAAGACCTCATCTCTATAGTAAATAAAAAAATAAGCCATGTGTGGTGGCATGTACCTGCGGTTCAGGGTTACATGGAAGGTTGAGGTGGAAGGATCACCTGAGCCCAGCAGGTTTAGTCTGTGGTGGCCGTGAGCATGCCACTGTACTCCAGCCAGGAAACAGAGTGAGACTCCTACTTAAAAAAAAAAAATTATTCATAGGCAACACTAAAGTAACAGAGAAGGGGGAAGGAGGAGTTAGGGTCAGAAATTACACATGGGGCACGATGCTCACATCTGGGGAATGGGTCACCTGAGGCCCAATCCTCACCATTATACAATATGTCCATGTAATGAACATGCATATACACCCTTGAATCTAAAAAAGAAGTAAAATAAAATAATAAAGAGAGGAAAAAAAAACCCGAAAACATCATGAATACAGACTACCTGGCAAGTAAATTTAAATCCAAAGCCATGTAACAAGTCTTACAGGACATGGTCTAAGATGTGTTCACAGGAAAATCCATAACCTCAAGTCTCATTGATGAAAAAAGACAGACATGAATTACACATATAACCAAATATTCTAACCAAATATTTCTAGCCAAAATGAACCTAAGGAAACAAGGAAGGAAACACACACCCAAGCAGCGTGGGCTAAGAACCCAGGTCCATGATCCCAGAAGCAAGGCTAAGTGGGGAGTGGCCCCAGCCCCAAGAATGTTGAACTCATCAAAGAAACAAATCAAATGGCTCTTGGTGCACATTTTGGGTATTAGATTAAAAGTGGTTTTCTGGGAAAATGTTACCTTCCAAAAATTGATCCAAGAAAAAGCTAAAAATTAAACAGATTAGTAATTATGGGGGGAAAACCAGGAAAGCTGCCAAGATTCCCCTCCTCAAATAGAACTAGGTTCACGTATGTCTACTGAAGCCTATAAAATTACAAAAAATAAAAATCCTTTAATATTGAAGTTAACATAGAGAAACAGAAATGCAAATTCCTTTAATGAAGCCAATAAATTTTAAAATGTCTGATAAAGTTAGCACAAAATTTACAGTCCGACTACTTATGGCTCCAGACACAAAATTATGCAATGAAATATCAATCCTGAGGGCCACTAGTGACTCATTTAAGGAGTACAAAGATGATACACAACTAGAAAACCATTAATATAAACCAAAATATTTGGTCAAATGCAAAGTCACATGAACAGCCAGAAACGCTGAGAGGGCACTGCTTCCAAGGTCTGTAACAGCAATTTTCAAGAAACAGAAACAGAAACAGTTAGGGCAGACATGTTTCACACACACGGCTGCTAACAGCAGTGATCCCCAAAACAGCTTGTGGCAGAGGAAAGGGGACGGGGGCTCCAGACACACCCCCATGCCCAAAGGCTTGTGCCTCTGCCTTCCTGCCACTTCACTGGGCACCGCCAGGCCCCTGGGGCTTCCCGTGGCCTGCACCAAATGGCACTCACCCCCCAGCCCCCTCCTGTCCATCCCCGGTTTGGTCCATGGAGCAACCGCCACCCGGATCCTCCCTCCCCTCCACCCTCACACCCTGCATCAGCACAGTTGGCTCTGCTCAGACACACAGCCAACTCTCCACTCCACCCAGCTCCCCGCCACCACCGGCAGGGCCACTGTCGCCCTCCACACCCCCGTGGCAGGCCCCACGGCCTCACACAGCATCCCAGCAGTCCCTCGCACCAAGTCCAAGTCATGTTGCCTGAGCCCTTGGCTCACAACCCCACAGAGGTGACTCCTCAACCTTCAGCTCCTTTCCATCCTCCTCCCCCAAGGCCTCCTGTGTTCTGGTCTTCCTTCCCTCCTCTCTCAGATCTGAGCTCTGACCTCCCTTCACTTCCTCCCCAGGCCTCCTGTGTGCTGACCTCCCATCTCCTCCTCCTCTTTAAGTTTCATCTCCCACCCTCTCCCCCTCCTAACTCCCCTTCTCAACATGCTCCACCCTCAGGGCCTGCAGCAGGGCACCTGCTGCAGTCCCTGGGTGGAACTTTGGGCTCACCTCTCTTTCCTCTGGCCACTCTCCATCTCGCCTGGTCAGAACTTCACTGGTCATGCGTCTGGAAAAGGTCCTGCTCACTCTGGCCCTGGCACCTTTCTCCTCTCATCTTTCACACCTGATGTGTCTGTGTCCCCCCAGCTGGAGGGAGAGCAGAAATCCCTGGGCTTCTGCTGGCTGCTGCCTCTCTCAGCTGAGACTGCCCTTAGCCAAGATGGCATCAGTTAGTGCTGGTTGAGAAACGGAGCCTGCTCTGTGACAGTTCACGGTGAACTCTTTAGAGTCACAGTGTATTCATGTGGGAAACAAGAAAGTGAGGGTGACTGACAGAATATTTTTGCTGACAAAATTATAACATTTTTGTGATTTAAAAGCAAGCATTCTATTTATCATTATAGACATTCTGAGACATGAAACTACTTGAGGAGCTGAAATTACCTGAATTTTGCTACTTACTTTAAGGGTAAATAGCTGCTGCCTTGATGATGAAATCATTTACTGACACTTTAATGCCATCTGGAAGACACAGAAACATAGCAAGTTCAGTATTCTAACACAATTTTAACTCTGAACACTGTGATGTCAAACGTGTGCATCAGCAGTGACCAGCAGTGACCAGGGCCACACCCGCTCAGTCAAGAAGGTTCCTGTGATTATCAGAGCCTGCATTTATGCGCTCCTGGATACTTAATATCAGCCCTGAATGTACAGTTTCCTTTGGGCCTCAGAATTTTTAAAAACTGCTCAGATAACACTCATGAGAACCTGAAGGAAGCATCACCAGCACCAGGAAAGAAGAGACCCAACCCCTATGTCTCCAGAAAAACAAATAGTCTCTGGTGTGTGCCATCAAAGCCTACAGGAAATGCCCTTTTTCCCTGCATGTTTTTAATACACTGATTACATCAGTGCAGGGATGCATGGAGGCACTCTACATTAACAATTGTATGCATACATGGAGGGAGTCTGTATAAATTTTTTTATTAAGGGGGTGTACATGAAAAAACCTGCAGACCACTGCATTAAATGAGAGCTGATTTTTAACTTAACAGGAGATACCAAGTGCCTAGGACGCAGCAACACTGCACAGGTCCCAGAGCGCCCAGTGACATAAGGTTCCCATCTGGTTTTCTGGCAAATACACTTGAATCAACTTCTTTCCAGCACTAATGATTTTAAGATAAAGCTGGGGTTCCCCTGCTTCCCAAAGAGCTGGAAACATTCCTGTTTGTCTGCTCAAAGCCCCTCGAGGAACAGAAATATAAGTGGATTTCCAGTGCTTGGAAACTTGTAATGGCAACCAACACAAAACACTGGTGGCAAGAACTCAAGTGTGTGGGCATGCTGTTCCGTGAGTTCCCTCTGCTCACCTCGCATGGCTATCAGACCCCTCCTCATGCTGTTGGCCATCCACAAATCCCCATGGTGGAGACTTCCCAAGCACTGGTCAGCCAATGACCCCAGACCTGCCTCCCAGTCATGGTCTCACTCAGGAACATTCTCAAGTGAGACGCTTGGCTCCGTCTTCCATACTGGCAGCTCCCAGGCAGAAACTTTCAGCTCCTGGGTTTGGCTCTGAGGAGTATGTCTCCTGCAAGCTCTACCTCTGAGCCTGGTGTAGTCAAGCAACAGACCTGTATATCCAACTATCTCATGATGTTTCTACTCACACACCAAAAGGCATCTCAAATCCAGCATGTGTAAAGCAGATTTCTTTTCAAATTCCTTTATTTTTAACTTTTACAATGGACGTTTTCAAGCACACTAAAAGGATATGTTGATGACGTTTACTGAGGAGGAAATAGTTTGTAAGGGAATATAAAATAGTCTCATCTGCACCTTGTCAAGTCAAAAAAGCAAAGTGTGGAACATACTTGGGCATGTTATATACCATAACCTCATACATGAAAGAGGAGGGAAGACAGATAATGTGGCTCTCTCAAGACTTATGTGGAGACTCCTATTATAAGGGCGACCAAGCTGGACCATGCAAGACCCTACATTCATCCATATCTCCATGGACCCATCACTATTTCCAGCCTTGTGAAGTAAGACAATGGAAAATCATTCCCACGCCAACCTCTACATCACGAAGGAGCCAATGCGACTCAAGAACCACAGAGGCACTTCCCGGGCTGACTTCTTAGATATGTAACTTTCCATTTGGTTCTGGAAACTCTAAAGGCCACCCAGTGTCATCCTGGGAAATTCTGGAGTCTGCATATAAACCAACTCATCCCAGTCCTGCTCTCACTCAGAAGTGGGAGATACAAAAGAAAGCTGCCCCGTCCCAGCAGGGGAAGAGAGGGCAGGATCAACTAAGAACCACACTGCTTTTGGGCCTATGGGGACTGACTACACAGCAATGGGTGGCTGACCAACAGAGAGTGATGGCCACTGAGGAGCTAGTGTGGGAGGAGGAGGGCAGAGCACAGGCTGCAATGTGAGCGGGGGACATGCAAGAGATGGAAGCCACAGAAAAGCCCAGATGGAAACTCAGGGGACAGCCAAGGCCAGAGATGAAAAACATGAGTGTCCAGCTCTGACATAGCTGAGAGGAGAATCAGTGAATTCAAAGCCAGGCCAGCATGATGTCCAAGCTGAAACCCCAATGGAAAAAGGAACGAACAAAAAGGAGCAGATTGTCAATGAGCTCTGGATAGCTTTAAAAGCCTCCCATTTATAGTTGAAGGCCCAGGAGATGACAGTGCAGCTGAAGTAATTTAAAAGAATAAGGAAAGACAACAAGTCACAGATCTGTGAAGCTGAGAGAAACCCAAATGGGGGAATAAGACAGCAAGACAAACTGGGCAGGTAAAGCCAAACCGCTGCTGGAGAAAGCTTGAGAGCAGCCAGAGAGGGTGGAGTGCAACATGGGAGTGTCAGGCCACACAGGGAGAGTCAGGCCACACAGGAGTGTCAGGAATGGCGGCAGGCACCCAGCAAGGTTCAGGAATGGAGGAGTGTCTCCATGGAAAGCTCTGGAACAAAAGTCTCGTTAGCACCAAATTCTATGCCCAGCAAAAATATCCTTCAAAAATGGAGACTCCGTACCCATTAGGAGGACTCCCATCAAAAGGGGGACTCCCATCAAAAAAAAAAAAAGTGCAGGCAAAGCTAGGGGAAAACCTGAATCTTGCATGGCCGTTGGGAGGCCAACGAGCAGAGCCACTACAGAGAGAGCAGGACGGCAGTTCCTCAAAAAGGAAAGGCATTGTTACCCCACGATCCAGCGTTCCACTTCAGGGACCAGCCCCATGTGCAGGCAAAGGCACAAAGAGGCATCTGCATGCCCAGTTCACAGCAGCACGGCCTGCCCAAAGATGAAGTGGCCTGACGGGTCCACCCAAGGACAGACAGTGAGAAGATGCGGTCTCCACGCGAGGGGTGTGGCCCAGCCTTGGAGGGAGGACAACAGGCAGGAATCTGAAGACAGTGTCCAAGGGAAAGGAGCCAGTCACAAAAGGGCAAGCATTCTCTGATCCCACCCGCCTGAGGGATGCAGAGATGCTAGGCTTACTTGAATGCAAAGTAGAGTGATGATGACAGTTACAGGGATGGAAAAAAGAATGGCGGTCACTAGGGGTTGGGGGTGTGACATTTATAGACATGTAAAGCAGAATGGTAGTTGCCAGGGGTTGGCAGGGTGTGTGTGTGACATTTGCAGGGACACAAGGCCACAAGGCAAACGGTGGTCTCCAGGGGCTGGGAGGGAAAGTGGATACAGAGGCTCAGTGTTGCAGGGTGTGAAAGCCCTGTGGGAGCATGGGGGTCAAGGCTGCACAACAACGTGATGCCCTTCATGCCAAAGACTGAACTGTAGACTTTAAAATCATTAAAATGGTAAAACTTATGTCACCTATATTCAACCACAATTAAACACTTTTTTTAGACTGGAAAATATAGTTTATTTAGAAGTAAACTGGAGTGGGGGTTTATTTAGAAAGTAAACTGGAGTGAGGGCAGGAGGCCAAAGTTAGGAAACGTGGTGATGGCCATAGTTCAAAGAACACATGGCCACACCAGAGTCTAGGAAGGCAATGGCCAAAGCATTTTTTTAGAAAAGGAAAAGAACAAACAGACTTTTTCAGACAAAAACTAAAATAATTTACTGACGTGTGACAGCAGACAGCATTTTGATTGTATACAAAGAAACACAAATACTACAAATAAATATAAAGAGACTCTTTCCTCATTGTAAACAACTTTAGAAACTTGATCTGCTGAAGCACAAAGCATTAAACATGTATTCTGTGGCTTACATCATATGTAGAAGTAAAACAGGACAGTCGCAACACGAACTGTGGAAGGAAGGAAAGGTTCTCACATGAAACATGAGGTGGTGTGACCCAAGTTGAAGGTAGACTGTGGAAAATCAAGGAATTACACCATGAACCCTAAGGAAAGCATGAGACAGAGAGAGAGAAAGAGAGAGAGGGAGAGAGAGAGAGGAGAGTGCGCACAGAAGTAGAATGGAATCAGAGCAAAATGTGAAAACACCACTGACTGCGGACATCCCCTTTTCCTATCTGGATATGTTTTTCTTCTTTCTTTAGCCTGATTGCTCTGGCTAAGACTCCCTCATTACAAAACAACTAACCCAAACGGAGACGGGGAAAGAAGAAAAAAGGAAGAAATGTGACAAAGAAATCAAAGAAGGAACAAAATGGCAGATTTGAATCCAACTACATTAAATAGGAGTGGTTAGAATGCCTTAGTTAAAAGAGATGGCAGTACTGGACAAGAAAGCAGAATCCAACAACATTCCAGAACCCGACAACATGCTGTCTGCAAGAAACCTATTTACAGTAAAGACATAGACCATCAAAAGCAAAAGATTCATAAAGATGTACTGTAAAAAACTTGGCAAGACCTCATCTCTACAATAAATCAAAAAATTAGCTGGGTGTGGTAGCACGTGCCTGTAGTTCCAGCTACTTGGAAGGCTGAGGCAGAAGGATCGCCGGAGCCCAGCAGGTCAAGGCTGCGGTGGCCGGGAGCGGCCACAGCACTCCAGTCTGGGTGACAGAGTGAGACTCCAACTCAAAAAAAAAGCCAAAAACCAAATTTTAAAAAATTCGAAGTGGCTAAATCAATACTATAAAAAAGGCGTGAGGACAAGGAGCAGTACCAGGAACAGACAGAAACAGGACGTGATAATGGGCCCGACCACCAAGAAAACAGAGGACTCTTCAATGTGTGTGCCTAACAATCCACCTTTGAAATACAGGAAGCAAAGCAGACAGTAGTGAAAGGAGAAACCTACAGCTCACAATCACAATCAGGAGTTTCACACTTCTCTCCAGGATATGAACAACATCATCAACCATCTTGACTTAGCTGACACTTACAAAACACCACCCGCAAAAAAGTGGAACACACATTCTTTTCAAGCATGAATGGAACATTCGCCAAGACAGATCACGTTACAAATCTCAACAAGTTAAGATGACTGAAATCATACAAAGTATGCTCTCTAAACATAATGGAGTTCAGCTAGAAATCATAAAAGAGCCTTTCTGAGGAGCTGGCAAGATGGTGGAAGTGGAGCAGAAGAAGAAGAGGTCCTTCCACAAGGTCACCTACCACAGTGTGGACCTGGACCAGCTGCTGGACATGTCCTATGAGCAGCTGAAGCATGCAGCAGCAGTAGCAGCTGAACTGAGGCCTGCAGTGGAAGCAGCACTCACTGTGTAAGCGGCTGCACAAGACCAAGAAGAAGGCACCCCCCAATGGAGAAGCCTGAGGTGGTGAAGACACACCTGAGTGACATGATCATCCTGCCCGAGATGGCGGGCAGCATGGTGGGCGTGTGCAACAGCAAGACCTTCAACCAGGTGGAGATCAAGCCTGAGATAATTGGCCACTACCTAGGCAAGTTCTCTGTCATTTATAAGCCTGTGAAGCATGGCCGACCGGGCATTGGTGCCACCCACTCCTCCCACTTCATTCCACTCAAGTAGTCACTACCAATAAAGACACGTCTGCTCAGTCAAAAAAAGAAAAAAAAAATAAAAAAAGAAAGATAACTGAATAGCCTTCAAGTATTTTGAAATTAAATTCTCACTTTTCAATAACTCTTGGATCAAAGAAATCACAATGGAAGTTCGAAAACATTTTGAATGAAATAAAACATAAGCAGTGCTTAAAGAGAACTATGTCAGGGTAAGGTCTCAAGTAAATGATTAGGTTTTCACCTTGAGAAACTAAAAAAAAAAAAAGAGCAAATTAAACCCAAAGTAAAGTAATAATAATAATAAAGTGCAGAAGGCAATTAAAACGATATCATAGAAACACTAGAGAAAAACTATAAAATCACATGCTGGTTTTTTGAAGAGAGCAGTAAGAGTGATAAAACTAATTTAATCAGACTAATCTAGAAAATAAAAGAAAATACAAAGAAATAATATCAAAAATGGAAACATCACTTCAGATTACATAAATGTCATAAGTATAATAAGGTAATACTGTAAACAACTTTATGCTGATAAATTTGGAAATTTAAATGACATAAACAAATTCCTTGAAAGACACAAACTGCCAACGCTCACCCAAGAAAAAATAACCTGTGTCCATTTAAAAATTTAAATTCATAGTTAGAAATCTTCCCATAAAGAGATTCACTGGTGAATTCTACCAAACAATTAAAAGAGAAATAATGCCAACGGTACCAAACTCTTCTAGAAAATAAAGGAGGAGGAGGTCAGGTAGCACATGCCTGTAATCCCAGCACTTTGGGAGGCTGAGAAGTGAGGATTGCCTAAGCCCACAAGCTCGAGATAGCCTGGGCAACATGGCAAGACCTTATCTCTACAGTAAATTTTAAAAATTAGCTAGGCATGGTGGTACATGCCTGTAGTACCGCTACTTGGGAGGCTGAGGCGGAAGGATCACCTGGGCCCAGAAGGTGAGGCTGCGGTGGACATTATCATTGTGATCATGCCAATGCACTCCAGACTGGGTGACAGAGTGAGACCCTGACTAAAAACAAATAAATAAATAAAATAAAAGGAGAAAATGTTTCCCCACCCACTCCACTAGATCTGGTAAGAAACCAGGAAAAAAACCATCCCAAGGAAAGCAAACTACAGGCTAGCATTTCCTATGGGCATATATGTGAAGAGTCTTAACAGAACCTCATAAATGGAACCTAAATGTATGAGGAGATTAAACGGGTTTCCTCGGTGTATGAGGAATGCAAAGTTGACTCATCATTTGAAAATCAGCTGATGTAATTTACCACAGAAACAGATAGAAAAAGGAAAGAAGAGATGTAAAAAAACGTTTGGCAAAATTCTACACCCACTCATGTTTAGAACCCCAAGCAATCAGGAATAGAAACTTTCCCTCAACCTGAAAGCAATCTACAAAAACCTTACACTTAATGATAAAGACTGAATGCTCCCCCTGAGATGAAGGCCATGGCAACAATGCCTGCCTTTAACACTTACATTCATCATTATACCAGAGGTCTTAATGCAATAAGGCAACAAAGTAATACAAAAGCCACAGAGACTGAAAAGAATAAAAAAAAAACAACTATCAGTTTATGCTAAAATTTGTATGTCTCTCAGCAACCTTATGTTTAATTGTTTTTTGGGAGAGACATTACAAATTTAATAACCTAAAAATGCATTTTGAACAAGAAATATAAAATAAAAACTTGTATTAAAAAATGCTAAGATATTTTATAACCTAAAACATTCTTAAAATTTTTGGACTTTAAATTTGCTAGAATGTTAAGGACCTTTTTGTTTAAATATCATACTCAAAAATAAAAAAAGTAAAAATAACCATCTAGGCTGAGCAAGCCATTCATACGTTCTTACAAAACTTACATATGTAAAAGTTACAGCAGACCAAAAAATTAAGCCTATTACTTTTGCTTTTAAATCCACCAACCAACCCAAACACAGCACTACAGGACTGAGTATCCCTTATCCAAAATGCTCGGGAACAGAAGTGCCTCGGATCTCCCAGTGCTCAGACTTGGAATATCACATTCGGCAGCCCCAACCTCTCAACCTGAAATCTGAACTCTCAAATGCTCCCATGAAAATTTCCTGCGAGTGTCATGGCACTCGAAGAGCTTCAAATTTGGGAGCATTTTGGATTTTCGGTTGGGGATGCTCACCCTGTGTTTGCAGAGAATGGGACTTCAGTGACCACCAGCCAAAGGGCCATGATCAAGAGCAAGGTGGAGCAGAGTACCTCACTTGCAGAAAGGGAAAGCACCTGCAATCCATTCGCCACAATGAAGTCACACGTTTCTCACAGAAAATAGAACTAAATTCTCTTTCTCTAGCACAATTTTTTTTAAAGCAGGATTGAGAGGACAGAAAAGTTCCCACAGCAGGAGGGGACCCAAAGGGGTTGCCCCCTATAAACACAAAATATTATCAGAGTAGAGGGCGAGTACATTAGGGAGCGGAAATGGAAGGCTACACAATGCGAGCTTCCATGGAAATGGAGGTGCATGTGTACTGTATTAAGTCACTTCCCTTTACTGACCTTTGACCAGATCTTGCTGAACTTTCAGGACAGCTCCGAGGTCTCAGTCAGTGGTAGCATAGGCATGAGGTACAATACTCTTAGATTCAGTTAACTAACCTCCTGGCAATGACTCTTTGAATATTGCTAGCAGGGATTTCAGTGAACGTGCCCTAAAAAAAGAGCAATCTGCCTGTTAAACCACAAGTAGAATGAGGGGGGGAAAAACCCAGAAACCAAGAAACTTCATAAATAAAATTCATTCTCAGTGACCTAATTTATTAATTAAAGATTAATACAAGAAAAGCACCATTAAAATTGTTAGTATAAGGGGGAATATAAAAAAAATCTGAGGAGTTTTAGCTTTACGGAATACAACTATAGAAAAAAGGAACAAAATTCATGTTTCAGTTGTGATGGGACATCTTATGTTACTATGTTTAAGATGTTTAAAAGGAAATTAATTATTAAGTAATGAATAATTGCCCTATGGATGTGTACATATACATACATATATATGTATGCACACAAATACAACCATACACACATACTATATACACACTATACACACACATGCACAACACACACACACACACACACACACACAGCAAGACATAAACATACCACCCATAAGCAGCTTTTATTACAAATAACACTTAATAAAGCTCAATTCAGCAATAAATCAACAAATCAACTGCAGGTGCGCCTCAATTTACAACTGTCTCAATAATCCATCATAAGCTGAAAATACTGTTAACTGAAATGCATTCAGTACATCTAATCTACTGAGCACTCTGGCTTACCCAGCCTGCCGTCAAAGTGCTCAGAGTACTTCTCTTATCCCACGGCTGCAAAAGCTCCCAGTGACACAGTGTACTGCAGAGCACCAGCGGTCAGCCTCCAATCAAGTGCGAGCTGCAGCTTTCCCCCATACTGCAGGGGAGGGTCATCCTGCTTCTAACAAATGTGTGTCATTTCACATCATAGAGTTGAAAAGCTGTAAGTGGAACCACCATTGCAAGGACACATGGAACACTCACCAAGACAGACCACACTACAAATATAAAACTGATCTCAACACATTTAGGAAGACCAAAATCATACAGAGTGTGTTCTGTTAACACAATGGAGTTAAACTAGAAATGATAAACGAAAGATACCTGGATAGTCTTCAAATATTTCAAAGTTAAATTCATACACACAAAAAGCTCATGGATCAAAGAAATCGCAAGGGGAATGAAAAGGCTGGAGAACTTCTATGCAATTCTTACAAAAACAGCAAATGGCAGAAAACGGTCATCCAAGATGCTGGACAATCTGCCAAATTATGTCTGTTTGGATACGCAATTAAAGAAAATCACATGAGCATCATATTCCCTAGACTCCTGACACAAAGCAGACCCTCCTAAGACCCTCCAGCAACATCCTGCGGCCACTGTGCTGGTGTGCTCCTCAAAGGAGCACGATGGCCCTTCAGTTACATCCAGGCCCCTCCTCAGCCTCACTCTGTCTTGGGATTTCACGACAGTCACTTCAGGACCCTGGCAATAGCATTTTTCAAATGTTACAGTGGAATACACTTCCTCATCAGAAAGAGCATGTTTATTTACTTTTCTTCTTTTCATTTTTGAATTGCCCATTCAATTTTAAATACAATTGAACATCTCATGCTGCGTCTGACAGAAGAAATACCCAGAAAGGCACTTGGAAAGGCAGGCGGAGGCAGAATGGGCCACCTGAAAACACAGAGGTGGTCCTACTGCACACACCCAAAATGGAAGGGGCATGCCACTTGGTTGTAAGGTGCTTCAGCATGACATGACATGGTCGGCAAACAGGCCATGTCCAAACAGGGACACACTTCAGTTAATAAAGCATGAAGAGCGTCATGATTGTGGTACACATGTATGTTGGCAGAGTTGTGAATCTTGAGGCAAGTTCAAGTCGATCATAGTTTCAACGATCTATTTGGAAGTCAGTGTAGAAACAGATCTGGTTTCTGCTAGGAAGTCTGTATGGAGTTTGCTCTGTGTCACTTCTGCCATTGCTGAGATCACACTTCCCTTACCATGTTCTCTTTAGTGCAACTGCTAGAACGGATCAGTAAAACTGCTCATAAAACGTGTGGCAGTTGTTCCTATTTTCTCACTTGCTTAAATCTGGAAAGTAAAAATCGACTCAGAGGACATTACCATTGCATTGGGCTGTCCAGGAGTGGACACCGGGGGCGTCATTGGCTGGGAATAAGCGAGCCCCACTGTGGCTTGCATGGGAGCTGGAGCAGGGGCAGGGGCTGCGGGGGCTGGTCGGGACTCTGGAATGTTGCCCGTGAGGTTCAGCTGGACCAGCCTGAGAGCATCCCTGGAGACAGGGGAAGAAGGAAGCCATGATTAGCACCCAGAGAGAGAAGAGCCTCCAGAAAAGCCAGGACGGTGAGAGGGGAAGAGACATATGTCAGGCTATGATTTCTGTCTCTTATCTGGTCTGCTGATTCCCATTATTTATTTATCCAATGTATAATATGTGTACATTTTCAAAAGTCTAATAATAATCAGAACTTTATCAAAGTTGGGTACAGGCAGTGATTGTGGAAAAGGAAATGAGTCTCTTTTTAAAAAATTTTATTTTGAAATTGTGGGGTAAAATTCAGGGTTAGGTATACAAATTTTCATTGTGCAAGTACCCTTATTGATGAGGTGTGCTCCCCCTTCCCCAGGTGGATATTGCCTACTATCAATCCCAGCTATCCCCCCCAACCCCCCCCCCACAGTTTCCTGCTACTTTCAATCCCTTTCCTACAGTAATATGGTAGTTGTTCAAGGTCCACATATGAGAACATGTGATACTCATCTCTTTGTTTCTGTGATAGATCACTCAGTATTATAAGCTCTAATTCCATCCACATTGCTGTGAAGTTCATGGTTTTGTTCTTCTTTATGGCTCCATTGTGTATATGTACCACATTTTTTTTTTTTAAAATCCTCTTTGGATAGGCAGCACAGTTGGTTCCATGTTCTTACTATTGTGAACAATGCTACATATGTGTGCAGATATCTATTTTATTATAGAGTGACCTGAGTTCTTCCAGGTATATTCCCAGCAAGGGGATTGTGGGGTCATATACAAGGTCAATTTTTAGGAGTTTTAGGAATCGCCACACTGATTTCCACGGAGGCTGTACTAGTTTACATTCCGAACAGCAGCGTAGAAGTGTTCCCTTTTTGCCACGTCTTCTCTAGCATCTGTTTTTTTTTTTTTTGTTATTGATGGCCATTCTGACTGGAGTTAG
This sequence comes from Cephalopachus bancanus, assembly GCA_027257055.1. Classification (NCBI taxonomy): domain Eukaryota; kingdom Metazoa; phylum Chordata; class Mammalia; order Primates; family Tarsiidae; genus Cephalopachus; species Cephalopachus bancanus. The sequence continues at coordinate 43,860 of JAPVLO010002259.1, read as the reverse complement.
GTGATATCTCAGTGTAGTTTTAATTTGTATCTCCTTGATGACTAGTGAGGCTGAACATTTTTTCATGTGTCTTGGCTGCTCATGTCTTCTTTTGAGGCATTTATTCATATCTTTTGCCCAATTGTGATGGGGCTGCTTTTTTTTTTTTTTTCAGCATGTTTGAGTTTCTTATAGATCCTTGATGTTAGGCCTTCATCAGACATGGAATTGGCAAATATTTTTTCCCAGTCTGTGGGCTGTCTCCCTGCTCTCTTGATGGTTTCTTTGGCTTTACAGAAGCTTGTCAGTTTAATGAGGTTCCACTTGTCTATCTTATCTCTTATGGCCTGGGCACTTTGGGTTTTAATAAGGAATCGGTTGCCAGTTTCAACTTTCTTAAGAGTATCTCCTGCATTTTGTAAGGTTCTTACAGCCTGATGTTTTACATTTAGGTCTGCATTCCATTTAGAATTAATTTTTGTGTGTGGGAATAGGCAGGGGTCCTTTTTCAATCTTCTGCATGTGGTCAGCCAGTCTTCCCAGCACCATTTACTGAATAGGTTAGGTTCTCCTCTCCCCAGTAGTGGGCGATGGAGGCTTTGTCGAAGATGAGTTGGTTGAGAAATTGAGGTTTTGCTTCTGGGATCTCAATTCTTTCCATTGGTCTATATGCCTGTTCTTGTACCAATACCAGGCTGTTTTGATTATTGTAGCTTTATAGTATAAAGCCTGGGAGTTGATACCTCCTGCTTTTTTTTTTTTTTTTTTTTTGAGGATTGTTTTGGCTATTCTTGGTTGTTTATGTTTCCATATGAATTCCTGTATTGTTTTTTTCTAGGTCTGAGAAGAATGTTGCTGGTAATTTGATGGGTATTTCCTTAAATCTGTAGATTGCCTTAGGTGTAAAGGACATCTTAACAATGTTGGTTCTTCCAATCCATGAGCATGGTATATTTTTCTATGTGTTTGTGTCATCTTTGATTTCTTTGAGCAGTGTTTTGTAGTTTTCATTGTAAAGGTCTTTCACATCTCTGGTTAGGAAGATGCCAAGGTATTTCAATTTTTTTGTGGCTATTGTAAATGGAATTTTTGTTATTTGGGTTTCTGTTTATTATGGGTGTATAGAAATGTGATTGTCTTTTGTACATTTATTTTATACCCTGAGACTTTGCCAAAGTCCTTTATCAGTGCCAGGAGATTTTTGGCAGATTCTCTTGGGTTTTCAAGGTATATAATCATGTCATCAGCAAAGAGAGATAACCTGACTTCCTCTTTTCCTATCTGGATACCCGACTGCCTTCTCATCTCTGATTGCTCTAGCCAGGACTTCCAAAACTATGTTGAACAGGAGGGGTAGAGTGGGCACCCTTGTCTTGTTACAGTTTTCAGTGGAAATGGTTCCAATTTCTGTCTGTTTAGGAGTATGCTGACTGTGGGTTTCTCATAGATGTGTCTTTTTCCTGTGGGGTGGATGCCCTTTGGTAGGGGAACTATTCACTAGTGAAACTATACCCTCATCCTCCACACTCATGAACTAATTTTCACGCAGCATTCAGAAAGTGTCAACTTTATTACACCTATGGCTTTCATTAGGGTACTTACAGACCCATTGTTTACTCTAGTACAAATCAGCTTGTTTATGACCAGGAAATAAAGCCATTTTCACTCAATATACTATCAGCACAACCTAATATAATGAATCTAACCCACAAACACCATTTAGAATGAAAATTAACTAGCTTAGTTACAGACTTGTCTTCATATTACTCTGTAAAACAAAGGCATCTTTGATTTGTAAAAGAATATAATTAGATTACTAAATATGCCAAGCCCTCAATTCACTATGCTAAGTCACAGTATAAGGCAACAGAGCTTCTTAAACAAAATAATTCTTGGAAAATGTTAATATCAAAATTAAAAAAGTACTTTTTTCTATTAAAAAATCTGTTTTACATAATCTAAAAACAACTTCAGGGTGACACACAGCTAAAGAAGAAATAGTTCTCAAGCACAATTATTATTCTAGTATTGTTTATCATAAGGTTGATGAGAGGAAAAAACCTTACATCTGGAGAGCATATCTGAGACAGCAATTTCCTCCCCCAAAACAAACCTCAGGCTTGTGGCAACATGGTGGAAGAATTCCGGGACAACCCTGCATTCCTGTGCCTGCTGTACCCATGCTGTGTCATCAACCACCTTGAGTATGGGTGGCTGGAACAAGCTGGAGGTCACTCCCATGATTAACCTATAGTCCATGATAAAGTTGGCGGGAGTTCACAGACACAACTAAGGGTCCAAGTCAGTTGACTTTAATCAAAAGACAACTCATCCAGGGGACCCAGGCATGGCAGGCAGTCCCAAAAAGAAACTGGGCCTTCCTGAAAATATTTAAACGGAAAAAGATCCCACACCTGGCCTTGGAGAAGCATAGCCCATTGTGGGTTGCCCACAGAGGATGCAAGGCAAAGCCCTGAAGGTGGCCCAAGGGAGCTATCAGCGGTTCCTGGGTGGCACACAAGGACACAGGGGGCACGGTCCCACAGCCCCATGGGACTGAAATCTGCCAACACCTACATGAATCTGGGGAGGACACTGAGCTCCACAGGAGACCCCAGGCATGGCCCACACCCGAGGTCAGCCCCATGAGCCCAGGAGCTGAGGCCTGGCCATATGGTGCTGGGGCTGCTGACTGACTAAACTGTCGTGAGAGAAACAGTTGTTGTTTTCAGCTGCTCATATGCTGTGACCTGTTACGCAGCAACAGAAACTCCACCAGGCAGGACACTCTTTTGCACTGGGATGCATAACCCACGTCGCTGGTGCCCAAATATGCCTATATTCAAGGAGACTGGGAGGCGAGAGAGACACGTTGCTCTCTCACAACCAGCCCACCTCTTACTGTCTTATCTTTTGAGAAAGGCAGCTCAGTTGTGTCCCTGTAGTAATTTGGACTCTCGGTAAAACAGCACTTAGTGATGAATAAAAGCAACAGGAGCCACTCATCATAAAGAAGCAAGCAGGAAGCTAATTCTGGCCACGGTTCCCAGAAAACCCTGACTGCTGATTTCATACCTACAGGCAACAGGAGGCAGGAATGTTTATTACTATTCAATAACAGCCAACACTTCAGCTTCTGCAGTGCACACAGTGATTTTAATAGTTTCTGTACATTAAATAATTAATTAGACTATACTTGAATGAGGGAGCATTAAAAGGTACAACTAGGAGAAAAACCAACACCCCCCACCTCTGCAGAAAGGCAAGGCCATGGAAGGAGTCCTGTCAGGCAGGGCCTCCTGGCACAGGGGTACATGTGGGTGAGATGCCAGTTACTTCTGAAAAGAAATTTCACCAAAAACCCACTCGACCCCAGCCTGCCAAGCTCACTAGGCTTCCAGTGCTGTGACAGAATACCAATAAGAACTAGGTCTGAGGTCAGGTTTTGTGGCTCAGTCTGTCATCCCAGCACTTTGGGAGGCTGAGGCAAGTGGGTTGCCTGAGCCCATGGGTTTGAGACCAGCCCGGGCAACTTGGTGAGACCTCATCTCTGCAATCAATCAAAAATTAGCCAGGCATGGTGGCACATGCCTGTAGTTTTGGCTACTTGGAAGGCTGAGGCAGAAGGATTGCTGGATCCCAGCAGGTCGATGCTAGGATGGCTGTGAGTGTACCACGGCACTCCAGCCTGGGTGACAGAGTGAGACTCTGACTCAAAAAAAAAAAAAAAAAAAAAAAAAAAAAACTAGGACCTGACTTAAGATGCAGACATGCTGAAGACATGGCAGCCACAGCGGGGACTCCAGCCTCTCACAGCAGCTCACATCACTCACTGGCCAGGTGGAGTCTGCATGCTGTGAACCACGTGTCTTGTTTTAAGGCAAAACTAAAATGGCAGCTAACACCTCCGATTTTACTCACCGACAACAGAGCCATGTCCTCGGCAGCTGGATGGGCCCCTTCGGGTTCCCCCCACTCCCACACACTCAGTTGACAAGGCGTGGAGGAAGGACGCCACCTGTGCGGCCAGGCTGCAATGACGTTTTCTGGGAGAGCCATGCTAGAGCCTGCAGAGTCTCAACCACATCAGATGATCCCAATTCTGTAGGTGACACCAGGCTCCATCTCCTTCCAAAGCCCACCCTACCCTTAACCTAAACATGGGCATTTCAGTCGTACGTACACAAAGTTCTCCATCACACATGCTCTACAAACCTGCTTTTCTCATGAAGCCTTCTGTCCCATTTCTTACTTTGAAAAATAAGCGCTGACTCTTTTCTGGCAGTGCCAAGCAATGAGGGCAGGGCAGGGTACCGAGTAGCAGGAGGAATGAGGCAGAGCACGGAAGGGAGCCCTTGGGGTCTGCCTCCCTGTGGCTTCCAAAGACGGTGGCGGCATCAGTAACTTTCAACTCAACTTTAAAATGCTGTCAGTGATCACATGTGCGCTAAGCACACACAGAAGGAGGAGAAAGGGAGGGCACCCAAACTGCCTCCACCCTTGCCTGTCACCTCTTCCAGGGCCTTCTCAGATCCACTCTCCCTGGCTTTCCATCCTCCTGAGGTCTCCACATGAGAGTGACCCCTCTGAACAGTCTCTGTGACAATGGCAGTCCAGAGCCTGCCCCATCTCCCGCCAAGCCCACTCCCAACCCCAGCACTCCTGGGAACCATCTCCATCTCACAGGTCTCCACATGAGAGTGTCCCCTCTGCCCGTGCCTGTGCTGACCGCAGTCCAGCACCTGCCCCCTCCCCTGCCAGGCCCACTCCCAGCCCCAGCACTCCTGGGACGTGTCCTCATCTCACGGATCTCGGCACCCATGGCCTGGCAATACAGTTCAAACATGCTTACTCCACCAAGATGGACACTCCCAAGCCCTCATTTCTAGTTCTGGAGCCAAGTGGCCATCACCCAGGCCCAGGTCCCACACTCCGTGACCTGCCGCCACCCTAGTCTTCATGCCACATCCCATCTTCACAGAGGCTTCCAGATTCCAGCCTCACAACATTTTTATCAGAAATCTCCCCTTTTCCTCTTCCACCTACATGCAAGTATTCACGGCCACCCACCTGGATGACCTTATGAGCCTATGCATTTGCCTCCTTGTCATGTCTTTCTGCTCCAATTTGTCTTACCCAAATTTGCAAAACTGATCCCTGAAGGTGTGGCTATGGCTATTTTGCATTTCACCAAATTCAGTGATTCATGAGTTAAATAATCATTAGTTTGCTCCCAGGCATGGTGGCTCACAGATGTAACCTCAGCAGCTTGGGAGGCCAAGGTCGAGGATTGCTTGAGCCCAGGAATTGACCAGTCTGGGCAACACAGGAAGAACCTGTCTCAAAAAAAAAAAAAAATCCATTATCTCTCAGAAATACAATCAAGGCAAGTTTACCGTGTTATAAAATACTTGATTTTCTCTATTTGTATGGAGTACTCTTCTAAGGCACAGACTGGCAGAAGATTAACAAATTAAGACACCAACAGTAGATACTAGATAATAACTGATATAACATACAACTAGGTTTGACTATCAGGAGTCTTAACTTCAATTTTTTTAGGACTAAGTGAAACTTTTAAGTTCTTTAAAAATCCCCTGGTCTGGATGCTGCCTTTCAGTCCGCACTCAGGACAGCAGATTCCAGCCCGTGTCATGTGACAGAAACATCACAGACGTATGTAACAGAGCCACACACTCATCAACTCAGGCCATGTGGCAGGAATATCCCAAGACGTCACTTGGCCCAGCACTGCCCAGAATAATTTTATGACCATTGCTCTAGCTCAACTTACTCAAATTCTGGTCAAAACTGATTACGTCTTATCAATATTAGATGCACACGGAATGAGCACATTGCTTTAAAACACCACTCCCTTTGAAATATTTACTATTACTGCCCATGGAAATGTAGCACCTATCAGATCACTACTGAGCTTCTATACTAGCTCATAAGCCTGTTTGTTTCATCTCTGTCTACTCCACTAGACCAAGTTTCCATAGAGCCAAGGCTATCTGCTTTAGGAGACACAAAAGTGGAAAGACACGCCAGTGCTGCTGAACAGGAAGACTCACTGTCAAAAGACATCCATCTCACCAAGTTAAGAGGTGACATAATCCCGTACAATTCCATCATCCCCCAATTCCTATGAACCGCTTAACCCTTTGTACCTGGAGATACCTCACGGGTCACTTACCACCAACTCAACCACCCTATTTAAAATGAAAAGTGGAAAGTGCATCACTTCCTATTAAATGGTAAAGCCAACTGTTTTATCGTAATGATGTCTGGCTGATAATGGAATTTTGTACACTGAGGAACTAATTTATGACCCCAAAAACAAAATTCTATATCTTACATTTTTCTAATGAGTGGTAATGTGTGAAACAGTCACCAACAGGCCTCACAGGCTTACTGCTACAGGCTGTGCAATGGGAATTTGCCGGACGTCTTCCACCTGGTGCTTTTCTATTCAAGCAGATGATACAGACTTACTTTCTGCCTCCCACATTAACAACATGTAATTCATTGTCCAGTCTGCTGTTCGAAGACAATGTGGAAGAACATTTTCTTTGCACCATGCCAGCTGATATTTTTTTTACGTACATCTCAGTACATATTCCATCTCTTCATTTGCTTTTTCATGAAATTTGAAGAGAAAACTTCAAGCAAACATACATTCTTGAAAAATCTGTCCTGGCATAATTTTGTCCTATATAATCACCAGCAATTGCTTTATGTCCCCGAGAGGAGACATCCACGTGCAAAGGTTAAGGTTCATTTGGAAGAATAATATAATAAGAATAAACCAAGAAAACTGGTTAATTAAGAAAAAAAACATGGTTGCATCCTATAAAGTTTTAGAATTAAGAGTGTGGTAGGAAAAAAAATGCTAACTTATGGTTAGATGCATCAATGGAACAGAAAATTCAAAAAGACTCAACTGCATGGCAAATTTTATGGAAATTGCTTTGTAACATTACAAGCAAATACAATCCAAATGGATAATAATGGAATTATTTTTAAAAGATACATTTCCATGTCTTAGAAATGTAAACATTATTGCAGGATGATTTCACACAAACTTAGAACAATGTCGTATCACGTTTCACTGCTCTGCACTCTATTTTTCTGCATTCATGGCCATTTCTAAGGATCATGCTTGGTTACCAAAATTAGAACTGTTCTGCAATGATGCTGCAATTATTCAGAAAACAACCCTGTCATAGAATGCAGTTTACAATGATAAAAGCAATTCACAGCGCAGAAGCACAGTGTACTTCCTTTTAAATTCTAGTACTGAATAAGCTCTTTTTAAATTCTTTCAGAAAAGGACAATCATGATAAATAATGGAACTGGCTGTTACAAAAAACAAACACATACTCCTTTCATGACTATCCCCTGCAGGCTGGTGGCTGTGCCCTGGCTGGCAGGCAACGTGTGTTTTTCCAGAAGGTTGCAGGCAGCTGGACTTAAGCAGAACCTAAGAAGAAAATACGAAAGTCAATGGAATCCATTAACACTTACACCCAGTAGATCTAAATGTCAACAGTTTTGCTAATCATTAAAAAGTCAAACCTTATAATACAGCTAAAATGCTCCCAATCATGGTCACAGTCAAATACGTTAATCCGTAGCCACCTGGCTTATTTTATTCTCAAAGCATTTTTATAACAACGTACCTAATCAATATTTCAAAATATCCTTGCATTAAGCCTAAGTGCCCATGAAGGGACAGAGCTTCCACATTCCAACTGGTTCCTCCCATGGCCCCTCAGTACACATATCAGGTAAGGACTGGCGACACTGTGACTTGACGCATTTTTCACTATGGCAAACCACACATAAAAGTTGCCATTTTAAGCATCCCACAAAATTTCATAATTAAGAGTGTGGTAACAAAAAAGTGTGGTGTGAACTCATGGTTAGACGGATCAGTGTACCAGGCAAACACCTGAGTAGCATCAAGTACAATCCCACACTAGGCACTGTACACCAGGCATCTCCAGAAGGTTCTCAGCTTCTCCCTCCCAGCCTGGCACATGGCTCTGCTCTCACCTCTCTGAATCTGACAGCTCTGGGGACTCCCCACGTCGGACTCATGGGTTGTCTTTTGTGCCCACCCAATTTTGCTCAGCACAGCGCCTTCAGGGTTCATCCACATGGCATGTGTCAGAATTCCCTTCCTTTTAAGGCTAAATGCATTCCATTGTGTGTGTGCACCATGTGAACACACGAGATGTTTCCACTGCCTTGCTCCTGGGAATTATGCTGCTGTGAACACTGATGCACATCTCTCTCTTCCAGGTCCTGCTTTCAGCTCTTCTGCACACGTGTCCAGTTCTGATTTTCTGAGGAACTGCCACACTTTCCCACAGCAGCTGCACCATTTTCCATTCCCCCCAACATGAACATGAGTTCCAATCTCTCCAGCCCTCACCAATGCTTATTGTACTCTGGGTTTTTTCCCTAATAGCAGCTATCCTGACAGTGTGAAGTGGTCTCCTGTAGCCATGACTTTTGCTTCCCCGATGAGACTGGCCCAATGGGACCAGGGTCTACATAACACTGGGATCTCTGAGAGAAGAGAAGGTCATTAACCAGACTTCTTCTGATGTTCATGGTGAGAAAAGAATTTAGTAAAGGGCAGTGAGGGCAAAGGAGTCAGAAATGCCTTGCAAAAGGAATTTAAAAGTCAGGATTTCAAAATGTCCTGTGCATTCCTTTCTGACAAGAACTGACAACAGTAAGCAAAAAAGTACTTAGGCATGAAAGATTTGCTTTCCTCTGAACTTTTCTTACAAAGAAGAGGTAATTTTTTATCATTATCAAGAATACATGATTCAGTACAACTCCCTAGAATATACAGAGTCCACCGACTAAAGCCACATAACACTAACGTGAAGCCTGTTTGTGACGTGTCTGTGTGGCAAACACTGGACAAATCTGAGCTCTAGCCTGTGTCAGAAGCTCAAATGCAGAGCTGTCTGGAAAGGAAAGCATGTTGGTACACAACTCATTCAATACTGGTTATACATTAAGAACAAAAATCCACACAGCACCAATCAGAAGTACGAATGGAAACCACATGAAGTCTGGAGTGCCGACTTCCACCCTGGCATCCTAGACCCGATCCCAGCTCCACATGGACATGGCCAGTGGTGCTCACCACCACTTGAGCAAGCAGGGCTTTTGGAGCACCCAGTACACAACAGGAGTCCAGAAACTATCTGCTGCGGTGGGAGAAACATTCCAGGCCCGAGTGTGCTAAGATCATCAACTTCCCACTTATGTATGAACACATCTGGATAGGACCATGATCAAAGTACCCCAAGAGTGGCCATGATGACTTTTCTGACATCACCAATTCAATCAACACTCACTGCAGTGCCCCGGGCGTGTATTCCTTCTAGACAGGGACAGAGGTCTGTGGTTCTGGGGAGGGGCAAGGCACGGACAGTGCTGAGGCTGGCGGTGGAAGACTGACATCACTGGGAATCTCCACATGTTTCCAATCTCCTTCTTCAACCATCAGACCAATCAGTGAGCCGAGCTGTATGTTCTTAGTTCCTTCTTCAACCTACATTTAAAAAAAAAAACAACTTAGAGATGGAAAGGGTCATGACCGCAGGAGGTGGCTTAATCCTCTGCTGGGTAATTGTCTTCATCCAGCTAAGAGCTGCTTCCAAGACACATGCCTGCTCTTCCACCTGCTCCCTTCCTCCACTCATGCCTTCTCTCACACTCCCCCCATCCAGTTACAAACACTCTCCCAAATGAAGGATAAATCTAGACTCCTCCTTCTGACAGCCTCCAGGTAAGCACTGCCATCGCCACCTTCTCTCTGTCCATAAACACAAATCCCAAACAGGTGACTGTGGTTATGTATCCAACTGTGTGTCTTTCCAGTTTCTATCCAGTGGTCTGGGAATTCTAAGAACTTAGTCCTAGCTACTGAAGTTAACTTGCAGCAGAATCTTAGTCTCTGGATAAAAAGAAAACTCCACTGCACAGAGAGAATCAGTGAACCATTCTGGTTAATGTGAAGTATAGTTTACTTCTTTCTCCATATTTAATTCTTCCCCTGTGTATCTATCTACAGAACCTAAGAGATAACACAAAACCTCATGAGTTTTTCCATAAGTGCATCAGAAATATGGTGGTGGCTCAGTTAACCAACTTTTTAAAAAATAGATAATACCAATCAAAACCCTAAGTAAGACAAAAGATAAATTTTTGATTAAGAAAAAGGTACTTTAGGCATTTCAGCATTTATTTTAAAACGGCTGATTGTAATTTACTTACTGAAAAGAAGCCTCTAGAAAACCTTCAGATAATGATATTTTATAAGTTCAGTAATGGAAGAAAATGCCATTGCTTTAAGGTTTTCTATTATTCCCTTTCAGTTATGCTCCATAAGGTTCACTGAAGATGTAGTGAATGAATAACAGAACGACAGGCTGCAGGACACTCACTGAGACAGCGACGACAGGGAAGAGCCTCGTCCAAGAGTGAGGGGGCATGTTGGAGCAACACTGACCGATGCTTATTAGTATGTGGACTTTTTTTTTTTTGAGTTGGAGTCTCACTCTGTCACCCAGGCTGAAGTGCAGGGGCATGCTCATGGCTATCACAGCCTCCACCTGCTGGGCTCAGAGGATCCTTGTTCCTCAGCCTTCTAAGTAGCTAGAACTACAGATGTGTGCCACCACACCCAGCTAATTTTTTGATTTGCTGCAGAGACAAGGTCTTGCCAAGTTGCCCAGGCTGGTCTCGCACCCCTGGGCTCAGGCAATCCTCTCGCCTCTGCCTCCCAAAGTGCTGGGATGACAGGCATGAGCCACTGTACCTGGCTCATGCACTACTCTTAAAATCAAGTGGCATAGCAAGCTGAGGACCATGACCGTCTAAGTTTACTGATTACTGAGTGAGAACAAGACTGACACTCTGGTGGAGCAAAATATACATAAGAAGTGGGCACAGAAAACCAAGCAAGAATGTCTGGCCAAGCAGAAGCTGTGGAAAAAGACTAACATAGCTAAGAAGAAGGCAGGTGCTTACTTGTTTGCCACATGCTAGAAAGTCTTATTTCTGTGGACTGCTCATTTTTCTTCCTATATCCAAAAGTGCAGTTAAGATTATTATTAAGCTAACATTTTTTCTTTCTCTAAAAGTGTTTAATTATCTGCTTACAAACAGCTAATTCAAAATCACAAAGTAAAATGATAAAGTTTCTCTAAAAATGGATAGAAAAAAGCATTATTAAGTGGTATGAAGACCACTGAACCAGAAATAGGGCTGATATCCAAGCACAGAGCACACCGTTCAAACGTAAAATTTTTTTAAAAAAAGATTTAAAAAAAAACCAATGAGGTTCTAAAATCGTAGTCAGACACTGTGCTAAACTGAAGCTGACCCCGCCACTGTCTCACTCATGTAAACCATACAAGGGACTCCATGTGTCCTCCACCAGCATGACCTGACACCTCCCAGGAGGTGACCAAGAGTGGTTACTGTCACTCCAGCTGCTACCATATCTAAATAGCATACCTACTCATGGCTTTCCACTCATAGAGGGCCCCAAGAAGCATGAAACCCAAACACGATGGACAAGGACAGGCAACACCGCATAGTTTGGGTAGTGACAGAAGTTACAGAAGTAGCGTCAGCTGTAATTTCATCCAGACCACCATTTGAGTCGAAGGTAATCTGACTTTCCATTCACTTTAGAAGCATGCTGGTTTCCTGCAGACATCCGCTTAGCTGTGGCAGACATTCAAAACTGGTGTAGTCTCAGTCACGGGTCAGAGGCCCACAGGCCACTGTCACTGCTCCTGCTGTCTGGGTGACCCTGGATGCCCGGTGCCTGCTCCTCTGGAGAACCAGGCAGAGGACACCCCCAGGTAGCATCCCCACCACTTTGCTCCCTTAATCCATGCCCACCCTCACTCTTGTGCACTTACTACTGAAAGTTAAGTGCAGAGTTTCTACACCGAACCTTGTTAACTTACAGCTCATCGGTGTTAATATTCAACCTTGAGTGGGCCTTGGAAGTACTACTGACCCTCCCTCCCAGTTGTGAGCAGACTTCCCGAGTCTCAATGCTGACTCCACTACCTGCCAGCATGTGACCTCAGTGACAGTTCCTTACTGTACCAGCCTGTGTTTCCTGATTGTCGATGCAAGCACCGATGGCAGTCACTTCAGAGCTGTATTGAGGAATGAATGAATTCTTTGGCCCTTAGAATAGTGACCGGCAGCCAGTAGCTGCCATGTAAATGTTAAAGGAATCATTACGGTGGTTACTGCTGTCCTGGTATGTTCCTTCAGGTGACTGATTTTTAAAATAAAAAAATACACTCAACAAAGACCAAGTCTGACTACTGGGGGTGCCCCATAGTAGGGCAGGAGACTCATGCTGAGGCTCAGCCTGTAGCTGGCAGCAATCGAGGTAAACAGACACACTCAGGACAACCGCAGGTCAGACCCCTGACAAGTGACTCCTGAGACTCCTCAGAGCCAAACTTTTCCCTCAGTCCGGGTCCCTAGCAAGATCCTCCGTACAGAGCTGCTTCCACAGCTGACCCACAAATGTCCTTCCAAGGCACTAACCACAGCCACCTCACTCACCCTGTCCTGAGAACAGGAGATGCTCCAGACAAGACACAAGGCACCTGCAGCAGCAGGTCCCAACCCACCAAGGGTGCCGATCTATAGCACCTGCTTTCGCTGATAGGACACAAAGTGCAAGCACTGCAACACACCTCACACTCCTCTCCACCTCAAAAATGTGCCAGTGTGTATGGATAAGTTAATTATACAGCAACCCTAAATATGCTGGGAAAGAAAGAACAGGGATTTTCTAGTATGAAACATGAATAAAACTCTGTGTTTTGATTTACATCGATTTAGAGAGTAACATGCCCTGGTCTTTGGATAGAATGCACACAGGAGGGGATTACCCCCAGGCTCAAGGCAGATGGGAACTGCAGGCTCAGAGCTAAAAACACACAACCAAGAGATGACCAGAGATGTGCATCTTATCCACAAAGGCCAGCAGGAGGGACACAGATGGGCACTTCAGTGTCATCTCCACTGACCAGTGCGAGTAGGCAACATACAGACCAGCCTGGGGCTAGCGGTCATCATGAGCTTAGGGAACAGGTCAATGCAGGAAAAGCAGCCTGCAAGGAGTGCCTGGTGGTCCTGGATCCCAGGACGAGAGGCACGCACCTGTCCCTAATCCTCCCTTTCACCCCCAATGCAGGCACCATGATCCCCTACCTGAGCAAAAAGAAACAGGCAGAGGTGAGAGAATCTGCTGGTGGTCACATGGCAGAGAGCCAGTCAAACCATGCAGCTGTGAAAACCTGCAGCAGGGAACTACAGGGCCCACAGTCTCAGCTGCTCCCCACCCTACCTTGCCAGTGTTCGAAAAGTCAAGCAACAAACATGCCAGCTGGCTCCATCAGTGAGCGAACCATGGACCCTAAAAAGTCACGCTTTTACCATATGTTGCTTTACAAAATTTCCTCTTTTCACACACAGACGCCATGATAAAAAGAACATACACACTATGAAAAATGTAGAAAAGACAGAAAAATGGGCTATTGGACCTTAACACTAAAAAATGTTAAACACTTGAACAAGATGTAATTATGCAGTCAATAATATAACATCATAAATTAAGAGATAAAAATAAAAGGAAACTATATTGCAAGGAAACTCTATTGCTTAAGAAAGCTTCACCTGTTGAAAACACTCACCATGATTTTGACCAAGACGCTGTCACCACTGGCATCCAAGGTAACCACAGCTTTGTCAGTCTCAATTTCACACAAGGCACTCACGGCTTCACCTGTAAAACAAGACTGGGTTGGTTCTGTTTTTTAGACAATGAACATGAATATGTGCACACACACATGCATATAAACATAAGTAAATACCAGAAACTTCTGCAGCTATTTCTGGACTGTGGAAATACAAGTAATTCTCATTGCATGTGTCTGTATTTGTGTGCATGTGTATGCTCTGCTGTATTTTCCAAAAGCTCTATATGGACATAAATTTTACTTGTTATATTAAAAAAGTTGTGATCAAGGTCACCGAGCAAACGTTAAAAATGAAATCACACTTTAGAGACAAGGGTATATTCACCTCTGAACAAATCAATTCCAGACCCACATCCCCCTCACACTCTTGGCCATTCTTCCACGAAGAGAAGTTTTACAGTTAACAGCATTTCTGGACCAATACCTCATGGCAAGTTCAGAACCCAGCTGGCATCACACAGCAAGAACAACAAAGCTTCATATAAAGCAAAAGAAGGGAAGATCAAAGACACAGCTGAAGTCAGACAAGGATGGGTTCTGTGCAACAGAAAAGGTCTGGAAGCTCACAAATGCTGAGCAGGGCCCGCAGGGTCTGCAGAAGAGCTGCTTCCTGGCTCTCGAGACCAGATGGGGAAGAGGAGAAGGTGGTTCCTCTGGGGAGTCACAGGAATGACCAATCACCTGCTGAACAGAGGAAACTCGAGGCAGATTCACACTTGATGCCCCAGCTAAGTTGGGCATGTGCTCATCGCCAGCTGATGAAATGGGCAAGCAAGTCGTCTGAGGCTGTGACTTTCATCATAAACTGGGGTCTCGGACAAAAGCAATAGCTCACTACCAGGGTGGGGCCACACCCTCCCCACAGCATCTGCCCATACCCCCAATGTCAACAGCAGAATACTAAGGAGGAGGGACAGATAGGTGGGAAGATGCTGAAACAAAAGCCTGCCACTCAGAAGTGACTTCCCAAAGTGTTGAAAACATGAAGAAATCTAACACTAAGAAGCAAGCCACTGCATCTTTAACTGGAACAAAAGTTCACTTCAGAAGCAATTTATTTAGTGCAACCTGTCAACAATTATAAAGTATCTTGAGGATGTTCAAAAATATAAATGAAAGTAAAAGAACCATCACAAGAACAAGGAATAAGAAAATGATGATGTATAGATTGGTAACAAAATACCATCGGTCTAAAGTGAAAACCTAATCAGAAATCTTAAAAATAAAAAATTAAGTCCCTGAATTAAAAAGAATCCATCAGTGGAATGTCTTCTAGACAGGACGCAGTGAGAGAGTGAATGAGTGAGTTGTGAGGCCGCATAAGGAAACGCCCAACTCCACACACCAGAGGTGCAAGAGCAGGCAAGAGCGGCAGGTGACTTCGGCAGGCACAAGGTGGGCCAAGGAGCGTGAGGGAAGGGGCTGGTGGTCCTGGCACAGAGCAGCATCCCGAAGTGCAGGTCTGCCTCCCACCAGGAGAGGGCTCCCAGTGGTCTAGGATGGGTATATTGGCAGGAGGGAGGTGCGGGAGCCCTGCAGCCTTGGGAAATGTTCTAGGCTCTGACGGAGGTTGTGGCAACATGGACAGATGTGCATCTGAAATTAGACTGAGCTTATACTTCATGCAAATCACAACTGCTAAAAAACGAAGCAGGAAGAAGTATCAGACTGTACATACACAAATCCACATTAGATACACTACAGAGAAAATGCACAGTATTAGCAACAGAAGCACAACCTAAGAGCTCTGAAGAAAAGAATAGATACCTCAAGGGAATGATGACACTTCCCCGTAGCTGCAACAAAGGCCAGGAAACAGGGAAGCTACAGCTTCAATGATCTGGGGAAGTCACTGTCTAGAACTTTATATGCAGCCAGGTCATCATTCCAGAGGGAGGAGGAGTGTTCTTTGGACACACAAAAGCTAAGAAAATGTGTCACAACTGAAGATGCTTCAAAAAGCTGTCACAGCTAGGCATGGTGACTCAGCCCGCAATCCTGACACTTTGGGAGGCCAAGGCGAGAGGATTGCCTGAGCCTGTGGGTTCGAGACCAGCCTGGGTAACACGGTGAGACCTCATCTCTACAATAAGTAAAAAAATTAGCTGGGTGTGGTAGTACATGCCTGTAGTTCTGGCTACCTGGAAGGCTGAGATGAAAGGAACTCCAGAGCCCAGCAGGTCAACACTGGGGTAACCATGAGCATGCCACTGCACTCCAGCCTGGGTGATAGAGTGAGTCTCTGACTCAAAAAAAAAAAAAAAATAATAATATAAGACATAAAATTTACATTTTTGTCATAAAAAAGTTCCTCAATGTCCAAAATTCCATCATAAGCCAAATATCATTACAATAAAATAATTGGTTCCAACACTATACTACTCAATACAAAGTGATTCTATTTCATTTAAAACTACAGTCAAGTTGCTGGCAGGTGACCCACTGGCAAAGGGCTAAAAACAATGTCTGGTGTAAAATGAAACATTATGAGACATGATAAGAACCAGGAGAATGTAACACACAATCAAGAGAAATGAATTTTTATAAAAAACCACATAGACATTCTAGAGTTGAAAACATGGTATCTTACATTAAGAATTTAATGGATGACATATAATGGAACATTTATAGCTGTGACAAAAAAAGAGAGAGAGAATAAAAAAATTAGCAACGCATAGTGGTAGTGTCTGTAGTACCAGCTACTCAGGAGGCTAAGGAGGCAGGGTCCCTCAAGTTCAGGAGTTCAAGTTTGCAGTGAGCTATGACGAGTACCTGCACTCTAGCCTGGTTGACAGAGCCAGATTCTGTCTCAAAAAAAGGAAAAAAATTAATGCAATTCATCATACTAACACAGTAAAAGTAAAATGACATGAACATCACAATAGATGCGGAAAAAAACATCTGATATTCGGTATCCATTCAAAAATTAAGGAAAACTTAGCAAATCAGGACTAGAACATTATTAATGAGGTAAAACATTATCTATTTAAAAAAAACTGGGGCCCAAGTGCAGTGGCTCACACCTATAGTCCTAGTGTTTTGGAAGACACAAGTAGGAGGATCAACTGAGCCCAGGAGTTCAAGACCAGCCTGGGCAAAATAGAAAAACCCCATCTCTACAAAAAAAATTTAAGAATAAAAAAATTAGCCAGCCTGGTGGCTCACTCCTGTAGTCCCAGCTACTTGGGAGGCTGAGGCAGGAGGATTGCTTGAGCCCAGGAGTTCAAGGCTACAGGGAGCTATGAGCAGGTTTCTGAACTCCAACCTGGGTGACAGAGCGAGATTATACCTCTTAAAAATATATACATAGGGTCCCCTCCCATTGGGAGAAGCTCTTCTGTCCTCTTAGTAAATCCTGCTTTAAGAAAAAAACATACGTGTGTGTGTGTGTGTGTGTGTGTGTGTGGTGTGGGGGGGAGAGAGAGAGAGAGAGAGAGAGAGAGAGAGAGAGAGACAGCACACGTGTGTGTGAGAACAAGCCCACGAGTACATATCTTATCACTAGCTTAGGATCAAGGTAAAAATAACTACTGTCACATCTATTCAGCATTGTACTGGAGGACCTAGCCACAGCACTAAGGCAAGAAAAAGCCACTAACAGGATAAGAACTGGAAAGAAGAAACAAAAGCTGTTCCTCTTCAAAGACAACATGTAAGTAGACTGACTACAGATAACTTACTAGGACATATAAGAATTTGGCAGACAGGTTGTTACAAAAATGTATAAAGTTAACCACATTTCTATATACAATTTAGAAACAAGACTTGAAGACTTTTTAAATAATATTATAAAGTTATGAAACATCTAGGAATAAACCTCAAAATAAAAAAGACTCAAATAAACATCTGTGTTGTGATGGTCTTAACTCTCCGGATGTGGGTTTTATGCAGTCAACAGAATATGGAAGAAACAAAACAAACCCTCCTGCAGCTCAGGAGATTAAGGCAGGATTCTAAGAAACGTAAAGGCAGAGACTGGCCGAAGCATTCACAGACCTGCCCTACCAGATGCTAAGGCATGCCACAAAGCTGTGGTCACTGAGGACACACTCACAGGGGAACAGCACAATCCAGAAGCACGAGACCCACACTCACACTCGCGGGCACTTGACACCGACAAGAGAACAGCAGATCCACGCCAAGGACAGGCTTGCAACAACTGCAGCTGAGCAACGGCTCCCTGCAGGGGAAGAAAGGGAGCCCGTACCCCCACTTCTACTACAGAAAGACCAATACTAAGTGGAACAAGCACAAAAAGCACCCATCATAAAGCAAGTTATTGATAGACTTTACTACATTAAAGAACTTCCATTCGAGGCACAATTTATTACTATTATTATTACTACTTTTTTTTTTTAGAGACAGCATCTGGCTGGAGTGAAAGTGATGTGGTCACAGCTCACTGCAGCCTCGACCTCCTGGGCTAGGCAATCCTTCTGCCTTAGCCTCCCCAGTAGCTGGGACTATGGGCACACACCACCACGCCCAGCTAATGTTTTCATTTTTTTGTAGAGACTGGGTCTCACTAGGTGTCCCAGGCTGGTCTCAAAGTCCTGGCCTCAATCTGTCCTCCTGCCTCTCACCTTGGCCTCCCAAAGTGCCAGGATTACAAGCACGAGCCACCATGCTTGGCACAATTAAAAAAGAAAGAGAAAAGCCGCAAGTGAAGACCTAACCCATATGAAGAACAGAGAAGTCAGAAACAATTATATAAAATCTCCTACAAAAGAATGAGAAAAGACAGACAATTGAATAGAAAAATGAGCAAAAGACCCAGCTGGGCACTTCATCAGGGAGAAAACACAAGATACTCCAAGTCATTAGTAACCAGGAAAGCAAACTGAAGCCACAACGAGATGCCACTGCACATCCACAAGGCTGAGAACGACGGAAAACACTGTAACAGCGAGTGCAGGTGAAGACTGAGTGGCAGGAACTCTCATCTGCTCTTCAAGGTGATGCCAACTGGTACCAGCACTTTGGAAAACGGTTGGCACACTCGCACAGCCTATCACGGCAACCTGCTGCGTTGGCAGTCCATTTAAACGCACGTGAACACACGTGGGAGACAGGGCCAAGAATGTCCAGACCCACTCTGCTTCGACAGACAGAAGCGCCAGAACCTGGAAGTAAATCAAACGTTCATGCCTGAAGCATGAGTGGCCCGTGGCATCGTCATAAATCGCAAACAGCAGAGCCCTGAAAACGAAGCCACCACGGGTCCCCGCTGGTCAATCTCCCAGCCCATGTTGCCCAAAGGAAGCAGCCCCGAAAGGATGCATGACCAACCCGAGACCAAGCAGGCGGGGTCCAAGTCAAGCTTGCGAAGGCATAGGCAGGGTGTGCATGGGGTGTGAGCGCGGGGAAAGGCAAGGACGCCCCACAAGGGTCGGGATGACCGGGGGACGGGAGAGGGCGTGCTGGGAAGGGCTGGGGGCTCCGCTTCTTAGTGTGGTGGAGGCCACGCGGGTTTGCTTGGTGATGACAGTCAGGCCACGGTGCTTTTCCAAACCTTCAGAATGTGCGTTTCACAACACAGAGCAGGGACATAAAGAGCGACCCCTAAAACCGAAGAGCCCCCCGTAGCCAAACGTGTGTGGTTCCGTGCCAGAAACCGCAGGGAGCCTGGGGAAGCAGAAGTCTCCAGAAGGCGACAACCTTCACCAACACGGGTGCTCGCTCCCCTCCACCTCGCTCCCTCCACGCAGGCAAGGGCGGCTCGCTGCCTGTTCACTGCCTCCCTACGTTCGCTGAGCGCCCACCACCTGCCAGTCGCCGGCCCGGAACCAGCCGGGTGCCAGGCGCGAAGGGCTCAGGGGCCAGGGAATTCGCCCCCACCGCACCATGCCCCCGCACCCAGTTTCAAGCACGACGGACCCAAAGCAAGCGGCGCACACGAGGGACGACCCAACCAGCGGGACCCACGGGCGGAGGCTGGAGGGGGTCAGCGCCCGGGAAGTGCCCGCCAGAGCCACGCCAGACGTCTCCAGGTCTGAGCCCCAACTCCCTCGGGCACCTGCTCCCCCGCCGGTGGGCTGGCCCCCGGGAACCGGGTGGGGCCGCAGGGAGGCCAGATGCTCCCATGTCCCGCCCCCCAGGGCCCACACGCACCCTCAGCTCCTCGAAGGCTTCGTCCGGTGTTGACCGCTGAGGCCCTGGTGCACCCGACGGCCGGGCACGGACGCAGAGGAGCCGCCGGTTCTTCTGGCAGTCGGCAGTCGGCGCTCCGGTCCAGCCCCTAGGCCGGGCACTTGCGCTGGGCCACGCGCCCGCCGCCCGCTCAGCTTCCGGACCAAACTCGCTCTCGGCCTCCGCGTCTACCTCTGCTTCGGAACCCTTTCGTCCGTGCTGTCTCCCTCCGGCTCGCGGTCCTGCTCGGCCTGCGTGTCCGCGTCACTCGCTTCCCGCTGTCCTCCTCCGTCTCGCTCTCGTGCGGGGCCTCACTCACCCGGGCCTCGTCATACTCCTCCGCTGCGCCGCCGTCCTCCGGGCCTCCCGGTCCTGGGCCTCGCCATCCGCGCCCTTCCCGTGCACGCAGGCAGGCGGCTGCGGCCACAGACGGCCGCCCGTGCGCCTCGGCGTGGCGGCAGAAGCAGAAGCGGCAGTCGCGGCAACGCCGCTGGCCCCCGGAGCCTCGTGGGGCTCGCACTTGCCATCGCACGTGCCCAGCGCACGTTGCCTGCAGCCCCGCGGTGGCGCCCGCGCGAGGCCATGGATGCGGGCGGCCTGCCACTGCCTCCTCGCCTCCGGGGTCTGCCGGGCCTGCCCAGGAGCAGCAGCAAGGGCCTCCCGCCGCTCGGCCTCCCGGCGCGGTGCCGCCTCCGCTGGCTCCGCCCGTTGATTTCCCGTCGGACTCCGCGCCACGCCCCCCACCCCGCCTCTTCCCGTCGCCCCGGGGGGGGGGGGGGCGCCTTGACTTCCTGAGTCATTTGAAGCAGCCAGCAGCGGCCCTTTTCCGCTTCCCGTGGACTCCGCCCCCTGCCAGGAGTCTCAGCCTCCACTTTATTATAAATTCTTTATAGATATCATTTTAATGCTGTATTATGGTCTATCAAGTGAACGTGCCATAATTAACTTAGTTTTCTCTTGTTGGTTTTATAGTGTTTATAACTTTTTATTTCTGTAACTGCAAAAATCAACAATATTTGTAAATTTCTTACATTTAGAATTGCCTCTTTAAGATATGTTATTAAAATTAGGAAGCTTAGTCCAAACGTTATAAATACTTTAAAGGCAACTAAGAGAATTTTGACATTTTGGAGGCCTTTGTATTTGTTTTTCCATTGCTTGTTTTAAATAAAAACAAAATGAGTTTACTTACTGTAAATATTAGTGTGAATATCTCTTCATTTGAATATACCTCTGATACAGTCAGTGGGACATTAGGAAACACCAAGTGTTTTTGCACAAGTAAAATACTTATGATCATTTCAGAAAAAAACTTTAAAAATTGACGTATGTACTAAAACAAAACAAAGCAAAACAAAACCCAATATTTATGGGGCACATGTGCTATTTTGACACAAACATGTACAGTGTAATGGCCACATAAGGGTAATTGGGACATCCATCACCTCAAGCAGGTTTCGTTGCATCCTGTTAGGAACATTCCAATTGGCTCTTTTGAGATAGACAATAAATAATTGTTCACCTTAGTTGCCCTATTGTGCTACTCGTTTGTGACTGTTACCATGAGGGGGCGTTACCTGCATCTAGCAGGCAGAGACCAAGGCTCGGCCAACCATTCTGCAATGCACAGGACGGCTCCACTCCAACCATCTGGCCCCAAATGTCAGTGGTGCCAAGGTTGAGAAACTGATCTAGAGGTGATAGTTGTCAGTGTTTGGTATCTAGGTACCTATCAGTGCACACAAAACACACGCACACATGCATGGGTCTTATCTTTTTAAAAATATTGTTAAATATTTGATATGTCTATATAGTTGAATTTGTATGGAGCTTGCTTTCTTCCTTTTAATACATCAGGGTGCTTCTTACCTATTTTTGGGTCCCATGGCATCATGAAAATCATCTGGGGAAGCTTGTTAAGATTTCTGCCCTCCCGGGTGGAGGTTCAGATTCAGCCAGTTTCTTGTGGGGTCCACAAATCTGCACTTTATTTTTTATTATTTTATTTTGTAATAGATTTTTTATTGTAACTATGTGGGGTGCAATTCAGGGTTAGGTATACAAATGTTTGTTATCCAGGCACCCTTGTTGATGAAGTGTGCCCCCCACCCGGCAGTTTCCCACTACTGCAACTTGGATGGACCTAGAGGCTATAATACTGAGTGACCTATCACAGAAACAAGAAGTCGAGTATCACACGTTCTCACCCATAAGCGGACACAGAGGCTAATGACGCTAATGAGCATCTTGCTGGAATATTCATCTCTCCTGGGAGATGGGCAGTGCAGAGGGCTCTCTAATCTTGCCCAACCCAGATTTCCCAAGCACTTGATCACAGAACACTTTCGGGAAGGTCCCAATTAGCTACCCCAGGAAGACTTTATAGACCCCAAACTGCAGGAATTAATCTCAAACCCATTTTCTTGATAGGCATATGGTGTCAGAGGAGATGAGTGACACTTGACAGTGAGTGCACTGGTCTGGAGACTGGAAAGTTTGGAATCTGACTTTGGCACTGTCTTGCTATTTGATCTAGCAAGCCACCTATCCACTGTAGGCTCCAACCTGTCCAATTCTCTCTGTTTTCTCATCTGTTGAATGGGGCTAATAATAGTTGGGTTGTTTAATACTAAATGTGAGTTCATGGGAGATTCTCAGAACAGCCTGGTACATAATATGAGTTTTCAGCTGTTATTGTGACAATGATGATTCTTATGGTGATGATACACCAGGATTTTTGTTTATGATTTTATTACATCCTCTAGTAGTATGAATTGTCATTTATTGGTTGTACAAAAACTGCTAAATGCTTTTAATATGTTATCTATTTGAATCCTCACAATAACCCTTAACACAGGCAATATTATCTTCATTTTACAGAAGAGAAACTGTCAGATGAGAAACTGAAGCTCAAAGAATTTGGGCTACTTTCTTAAGGCCCCCAAGCCAGTACACAGCAAAGCCAGGATTTAATTCCAGCCTGAAATCTCTTTATCACTAAAACAGTAGGTTCCTGTCTTCTGTGCTAGATTGGGGAAACCTTTGTTGACTGCTACACAGATACTATCACTCTCTGACCTCTGACTCTGACTAAATATTCTCAGTAGTACTGGCTGTTACTTGATATCCAATTATGTGTCTGTGGTCTGTCTGGCTTATAGAAAGTAAGCACTAAGAGGACAGAGTTATTGAATGCCCTTTAAATAAGGTGTCCTTGGTGATTTGAATCCCGCTGACACATAGGCTTTCAAGAAAATGTTGCTGAATAAGCGAATGAATGCTACACTTATTAAATACCTCCTACATGCCAGTAAATATGTTAGATCTTATGCACACAATGCTCACCAAACCAGACTGTATTTTTTATAAAGTTTAGAGTAAGTTGTCTAAAGATTATATCTATTCATTTATTCCCCTCTCTCTCTTCCAACAAGATATATATCGAATACTTTTTGTTTAGCCATTGGTGCTCTGCACAGTGACTCACAGGGCACCTCTTCTTATTAAGAAGTTCATAGTTATAAGAAGAGCAAGACACATGAACAGATGATAAAAACATAATTTTAAATTATTAGAAACTTTGTAAGAGGAGAGGTAAATAACCTTACTTAGGGTCATGAAGACTTTTGGAAGAGGTGTTGAATGTTCATGGTGAATAGGTATTTGCTAGGTGGACTCAGTTTGTGGTTCTAAGGTCATGTCAGAAGATCTAGGTGGAGAGAGGTGAACACATACATGGAGTTCATCAGGACTTGGTTTCCTGTTTATCACATCTCTGGATGGCCCTCAACCCATTCTCCATTCTTGTTGACATTTGTTCCTTGCTTCCTTCACCCTTGGGCTGCTCAGCTGAGTAGAATTGCAGCACATTGTGGAAAGCAGCTTCTGTTCATGGAGGAATGTGATGGGGTGAAACTTTCTTTTTATAGACCATTGACTTATTTCCATTCACTGCATGCAAGGCACCAACAAAGTTACCTGTTTGTACATACAGCCAGCTCATATCAGAATGAGTTCCCTTACCTCTTCCCACTGTGATTTTGGGGACATAACTTGTCTTTTTTCAAATGTTGCATTTTTCTTATTATTGTGTTAAAATTGTTCTTCCTAAAGCCTTTCCTCAGTGCAACAAAGGTTGCAGCCACGTGGAAGGAAGAGAATTGCTTGGGCTTTAGGTAGTTGGGTGCATGATCTAATCCCAGTTCTTACATTCTTAGCTTATTTAGCAAGTTCCAATCCCAGCTCTGACATTCGGTCAGGTTCTAATCCCAACTCTGCCATTCTGTTAGAATTAGAGTCCAGTCATGACAGTAGAACCCAGGCCTGGAAGTTCAAAAGAGACTTTAATATGGGGAAGTAGTTGCAAAGGTGTTGGAAGAGCTGAGAGGGCTCAAGATGGAGGGGACAGATCCCATTGTTAGTGACAGCAGGAGGCTGCTATCATCCCTAGAGCTAGAGGGACAACCAGAGGAGTTGGTGAGGCCAGGGGGAACGCAGCCTCTCCCGTAGACTCTCTGGGAAGCAGAGAGATGCCCTGGCCTCTCCCTCCTTTTGCCTCCCAGTTTCCTGCGTATTGCCCACTGACTGAATCATTTGGGCTGGGCTGAGTTATGCTGCACTAACATGCAATCCCCAAACCTCAGTGGTTTACAACAGTGAAGCCATTTCTTGCTTGTGCTGCATAGCCACCATAGTCAGTGGAGGTTTCTTCAGAACCCAGGCTGATGGGTCAGCCTCTCTCTGGGTCACTGCTGATTTCAAAGATGATGAGCCCTGAGACAGCTCTAAATGCTTCTGCTCAGACATGATGCACATCCCCTCCCATCTATGCCTCATGGTCAAAATCAAGACACATGGTCACTTCTGAATCCAATTGGTCGAGACAGTATAACCCTCCCCCAGGAAGAAGCTGTACAGTGAACTGAGCTCATCTATCCATTGCAGGCCCCAGGTGATGTTGAAAATGGAGCTTCCACTCTATTGAGAAGACTACTCTGTAGATTAAATAGTAATAGCAATAGCCAATGATTCTTGTGAGCTTATTAAGGCAATGTTCTAGGGCCCTTCCATGCTGTAACTTACCACTTTCTTTTTAAAATTTTTTAATTTTAAAGATGTGGGGTACAATTCAGGGTTAGGTATACAAATGTTCATTATGCAAGGACCCTTGTTGATGAGGTGTGTCCCCCTTCCCCTGGCAGTTTCCCAATACTGTCAATTCTGCCCCTGCACTCCCCTGGCTGTTTCCCACTACTGCCAATCCCTTTCTTATAGTATTATGAGAGTTGTGCAAGGTCCACTTATGAAGGAGAACATGCAATACTCAGTTCTTTGTTTCTGTGATAGATCACTTCGTTTTATAGCCTCTAAGTCCATCCAAGTTGCTGCAAAGTTCATAATTTTGTGCTTCTTTATGGCTGCATGATAATCCATTATGTATATGTACCACATTTTAAAAATCCGGTCCTCTTTTGGTGGGCAGCAAGGCTGGTTCCATTTTTTGCTATTGTGAATAATGCTGCAATAAACGTGCATGTGCGGGTATTTTTTTCATAGAGTGATTTGATTTCCTCCAGGTATATTTCCAGTAGGATGATTATGGATTGTACGGGAGGTGGATTTTTAGATCTTTTAGGAATCACCATATTGTTTTCCACAGAGGCTGTACCAGTTTACATTCCCCTCAATAGTGTAGAAGTATTCTCTTTTCACCGCATCCTCTCCAACATCTGTTGTTTTTTGGGTTATTGATGATGGCCATCCTAACTGGAGTTAGGTGGTATCTCAGTATGGTTTTTATTTGCATTTCATTGATGACTAGTGAGGTTGAACATTTTTTCATGTATCTGTTGGCTGCTTGTACATCTTCTTTTGAGAACTGTCTATTCATGTCTTTTGCCCACTTTGTAATGGGGCTGTTGGTTTTTTTTCTTTTCAGCATGTTTGAGTTCCTTGTAGGCACTTGATGTTAGGCATTTGTCAGATATACAGTTGGAAAATATTTTTTCCCAGTCTGTTGCCTGTCTTCCCACTCTCTCAATGGTTTATTTTGCTTTGCAGAAGCATGTCAGTTGATGAGGTCCCACTTGTCTATCTTGTCTCTTATGACATGGGCACTTGGGATTTTGATCAGGAATTGGTTTCTAGTTCCAACTTCCATAAGAGTGTCTCCTGCATTTTCTAAGGTTCTTATAGTTTGAGGTTTTATGTTTAGGTCTTTGATTCATTTAGAGTTGATTTTTGTGTATGGTGATAGGTAGGTGTCTTGTTTTTATCTTCTCATGTGGTCAGCCAGTTTTCCTGGCACCATTTACTGGATAGGTTTTCCTCTCCCCAGTGGTTGATGGTGGAGGCTTTGTCAAAGATGAGTTGGTTGGGAAATTGAGGTTTTGCTTCTGGAATCTCTATCCTGTTCCACTGGTCTATATGCCTGTTCTTGTGCCAATGCCAGACTGTTTTGATTATTGTAGTTTTACAATAAAGCTTAAAGTCTGGAAGTGTGATGCCTCCTGCTTTGTTTTGTTTGCTGAGGATTATTTTGGCAATTCATGGTCATTTATGTTTCCATATGAATTCCTCTATTGTCATTTCCAGGTCTGAGAAGAATACTGCAGGTAATTTAACAGGTATTGCATTAAATCTGTAGATTGTCTTGGATAGGATAGACATCTTAACAATGTTGATTCTTCCAATCCATGAGTATGAAATATTATTCCATTTGGTTGTGTCATCTTTGACTTCTTTGAGCAGTGTTTCATAGTTTTTGTTGTAAAGGTCTTTCACTTCTCTGGTTAGGAAGATGCCAAGGTGTTTACTTTTTGAGTGTGTGGCCATCATGAAATGGGATCGTGCTTTTTATTTGGGTTTCTGTTTGTTTATTGATGGTGTATAGGAATGCGACTGTCTTTTGCACATTTATTTTATACCCTGACTTTGCCAAAGTCCTTTATCAGTGCAAGGAGGGTTCTGACAAATTCTTTTGGGTTTTCAAGGTATAGAAATATGTCAGCCAGGCTCGGTGGCTCAGCCTGTAATCCCGCGCCTTTGGGAGGCTGAGGTGAGTGGATTGCCTGAGCCCGCGGGTTTTAGACCCACCTGGGCAGCGAGACCTCATCTCTACAATAAATCAAAAAATCAGCCAGCGTGGTAGCACATGCCTGTAATTCTGGCTACTTTGAAGGCTGAGGCGGAAGGATCACTGGAGCCCAGCAGGTTGAGGCTGTGGTGGCCGGGAGCGGCCACTGCACTCCAGTCTGGGCGACAGAGTGAGACTCCAAAAAAAAAAAAAAAAAAAAAGAAATATGTCACCTGTAAAGAAGAATGACTTAACTTCATCTTTTCCTATTTGGATACCACTGATCTCTTTATTTTGTCTGATTGCTCTAGCTAGGACTTCTTATACTATGTTCAACAGGAGGAGTGAGAGTGGGCATCCTTGTCTTGTTCCAGTTTTCAGGGAAAATAGTTCCAATTTCTGTCTGTTTAGCAATATGATGGCTGTGGGTTTCTCACAGATGGCACCTACTGTTTTGAGGTACGTTTCTTCTATGTCTAGATGTTCGAGGGTTTCTATCAGGAAGGAGTGCTGGATTTTGTCAAACGCTTTTTCTGCGTCTAATGATCTATTCTTGTGGTTTTTGTTTATACATCTGTTGATGCATTTAATTACATTTATGGCTGTGCGAGTGTTGAACAAACCCCGCATCCTGGAGATGAAGCCTACTTGGTCATGTTGGATGATTTTTGATCATGATTTTTGATCATGGATGATTTTTGATCATGATTTTTGTGTTGTTGGATCCAGTTCGCTAAAATCTTAAGAATTTTAAAAATCAACCTTCCATATGACCTTGCAATCCCCTTACTGGGAATATACCCTGAAGTACTCAAATCACTCTATAAAAAAGATACCTGCACATGTATGTTTATCGCAGCATTGTTCACAATAGCAAGATCATGGAACCAACCATGCTGTCCATCAAAAGAGGACTGGATTTTAAAAAAGTGGTACATATACACAATGGAATATTATGCAGCCATAAAAAAGAACTAAATTATGAATTTTTCAGCAACCTGCATGGAACTGGAGTTTATAATACTGAGTGATCTCTCATAGAAACAAAGATCTGTGCATCACATGTTCTCACTCATAAGTGGACCTTGAACAACTATCATAATACGATAAGAAAAGGATTGACAGTGATGGGAAACTATGGGGGGGAGCAGGGAGGGAAAGGGAGGTGGGATTAATGGTAGTCGATATCTATCTGGGGATGGGGGACACACCTCATCAACATGGGTACCTGCACAATGCATATTTGTATACCTAACCCTTAACTGTACCCCACAATTTTAAAATTAAAAATATGTTAAAAAAGAATTTTAATATTTATGTACATCAAGGGTATTGGCCTGTAGTTCTCTTTCTTTATTGGATCTTTACCTTGTTTGGGCATCAATGTGATATTAGCTTCAACTTATCGCACTCTTATAGCAATCTTTTTAAAAATTTAATTAGTGTATCTGTTTTATTTTTTTTTTAACTTTTAACTTTTTTATTTTGAAATTGTGGGGTACAATTTAGGGTTTGGCATACAAAAATTCATTATTCAGTCACGCTTGTTGATGAGGTGTGCCCCCCCTTCCCCAGGCAGATTCCTACTACTGCCAATCCCACCTCCCCACCCCCCACCCTCCCACAGCTTTCCGCTACTGTCCATCATTTTCTTACAATATTACCATAGTTGTTCAAGGTCCACTTATGAGTGAGATCATGTGATACTCAGTTCTGTATTTCTGCGAAAGGTCACTCAGTATTACAGACTCTAAGTCCATCCAGATTGATGCAAAGTTCATGATTTTGTTCTTCTTTATGGCTACATAATATTCTATTGTGTATATGTACCATATTTTTTTATCCAGTCCTCTTTTGATGGGCAGCACAGTTGGTTCCCTGTTCCTGCTATTGTGCACAATGCTGCAATAAACATGCATGTGCAGGTATCTTTTTCATAGACTGATTTGAGTACTTCTGGGTATATTTCCAGTAGGCGGATTACGGGGTGATATGGAAGGTCAATTTTTAGAACTTTTAGGAATCGCCCCACTATTTTCCACAGAGGCTGTACTAGTTTACACTCCCACCAACAGTGTGAAAGTGTTACCTTTTTGTCACATCCTCTCCAGCATCTGTTATTTTTTGTTATTGATGATGGCCATTCTGATTGGACTTAGGTGGTATCTCCGTATAGTTTCAATTTTCATTTCTTTGATGACTAGTGAGGCTGAACATTTTTTTTATGTATCTGTTAGCTGCGCGTACATCTTCTTTTGAGAACTGTCTACTCCTATCTTTTGCCCACTTTGTAATGGGGTTGTTCATTTTTTTCTTTTCAGCACATTTGAGTTCCTTGTAGATCCTAGATGCTAGGCCTTTGTCAGACATAGAGTTTACAAATATTTTTTCCCAGTCTGTGGGCTCTCTCCCTGCTCTCTTGATGGTTTATTTGTCTTTGCAGAAGCTCATCAGTTTGATGAGTTCCCACTTGTCTATCTTATCTCTTATGGCATGGGCACTTGAGGTTTTGATCAGGAATTGATTGCCAATTCCAATTTCCATAAGGATGTCTCCTGCATTGTCTAAGGTTCTCATAGTTTGAGGTTTTATGTTTAGATCTCTGATCCATTTAGAGTTGATTTTTGTGTGTGGGGATAGATAGGGGTCCTATTTCGATCTTCCTCATGTAGTCAGTCAGTTTTCCCAGGACCATTTACTGAATAGGTTCTCCTCTCCCCAGTGGTTGGTGATGGAAGCTTTGTTGAAGATGAGTTGGTTGAGAAATTGAGGTTTTGCTTCTGGAATCTCAATTCTATTCCATTGGTCTATATGCCTGTTCCTGTACCAGTACCAGGCTGTTTTGATTATTGTAGCTTTATAATAAAGTTTAAAGTCTGGGAGTGTGATATTTCCTGTTTTTGTTTTTGTTTTTTGCTCATGATTGTTTTGATGATTAGTGGTAGTTTATGTGTCCATATGAATTCCCGCATTGTTTTTTCTAAGTCTGAGAAGAATGTTGCTGGTAATTTGATGGGCATTGTGTTTAATCTGTAGATTGCCTTAGGTAGAGTGGACATCTTAACAATGTTGATTCTTCCAATTCATGAACAAGGAATATTTTTCCACCGGTTTGTGTCATCTTAGATTTCTTTGAGTGTTGTTTTGTAGTTTTCATTGTAAAGGTCTTTCATGTCTCGGGTTAAGAAGATGCCAAGTATTTCATTTTTTTGTGGCTATTTTGAATGGAATTGTGCTGTTTATTTGGGTTTCTGTTTGTTTATTATTGGTGTATAGAAATGCAATTGTCTTTTGCACATTTATTTTATACCCTGAGATTTGCCAAAATCTTTATCAGTGCAAGGAGGTTTTTGACAGATTCTCTTGGGTTTTTAAGGTATAGAATCATGTCATCTGCAAAGAGGGAAAATTGATTTCATTTTTTCCTATTTGATTACCTCTGATCACCTTCTCTTGTCTGATTGCTCTAGCTAGGACTTCCAAAACTATGTTGAACAAGAGAGGTGAGAATGGGCATCCTTTTCTTGTTCCAGTTTTCAGGGGAAATGGTTCCAATATCTGTCTGTTTAGCAGTATGCTGGCTGTGGGTTTCTCATAGATGGCTCTTACTATTTTGAGGTATGTTCCATCTAGATGTTTGAGGGTTTTTATCAAGAAGAGTTGTTCTTGCAACAATCTTAAAAGGAGGTCTTATTGAAGCAGGGCATCAAGCACAGGCTAGACATAGGTAGATAAATTTCCTGTAGGCAGGTTTTAGAAAGGGTCCAGATGTCCTGTTGACAGGATGAACCACCCCATCCCTTCAGCTTGCCAAGAGGAAAACTCCATCAAGGTGGCTCCCAGACTGGGAATCAGAAAAGCCATAGAAGTGATTTGAAAACCCCTTTTATCTCATGAATTTGTGAATTGGCAATGTCTGACAGGTGTTCTGCAAAAGAGAATGTGGTTGGAAAAGACCACTCCTCTTCCCACTTCTCCCATCAAATGTGTGGAGCTGTCAATCTCTCCAGAATGGTCACTTTTGTCTCACCCTCTTTAGCATATCAATTGTTGTGAAAATATATATTTAGTCTCTTAGTAAAAAGCAAAAGTGCAATCTTTCCTTTGCCAGAGAGAGATTTGCCCATGCCAGGTCTTTCTGGTAAGAAACTTTTGTCTGTCCTTTCTTTCCACTCTTCTTCTCGCTAATAAACTTTGGTTTAAAACCTTGCTGGCCACTCTAAAATGCATTTTAGGGTTGAACCAAATAACCCACAAGTTTTGCACCATACTCCTCACCTGGCATCATTACTATTATCCCCATTTCACAGAGGAAGAACAATGAGGCAGGACAGTTTAGGCAACTTGACCAGAGTCCCTCAGCAAGTTCATGGTGAAGCCTGGGCTTGAACCCAGTCTCTCCAGATCGAGAAGTTGCTCTTCAGTGCTGCGCTTCAAGGAGAGGATGGATAAGGTGTTGGCTCAGGGTTGGGAGCTGTCAACCCTTTGTAAATCCTTTCCACTCGCTTGTTTGTCTGCATTGGTGAGAGGACACTGGAGAATAATGATTGTGATGTGGGGAGAAATGGGGAAGATTTGAAGAGGCGCAATATTGAAGACCCCGCTTTACAGGGACCTAGGAAATGGGTTTTCTCCTCCCTTCAGGATGTTTCCCTGAATCGCTGAAAAATGGTGCCCTGAAGCCTGACCCTCAGTGCAGGTGAGAGGATGTGCTTGACCTCAAAGTAGCCTTTCTGGGAGAAGCATTGGATAGGCTTTTAAGACTCTCAAGATGAGAAGAGACCAAACTCACTGATTTCTTCCTGAGGTATCTTCTCAGTCCACTTTTCAGCTGGCTGACACCTACCTTCTGGTGGTTCAGGTGTTTGACATGTGGTTTGGGGCCTGGGTACAAGAGGATGGACCCCGTTTCTTAAATAACCCCAGGCCTGTGTGACCATTCAGCCACTGATGTGCGGCTGGAGTAGAGAGACATCATCACTACAGAAAAGGGGGGATGGCACCTTCACAAGGGACCAACTTCAGAGAGGTCCTCTCCCCCTGCATGCATGCCACAGATGCCTCCCTCTGCCCACCACCACCAGTCACAGTCCTCTCTCTGGGGGCTTTTGGTCACATCAAAGTGCTGAGTGTCCCAGACACAATGTTGTTTCCTGTCTCCATGCTTCTGCTCATTCTATTTCTTCTAGAATGCCCTTGCCCCCTTGTTTAACCTCATGCTCCTTCAAAGTTCAGCTGGATTGTCTCCCCCTCCAGAAAGCACCCCCTGATCTCTACCATATTCCCTGCTGAAACTTGGCTAGATGCCTCTTACTTGAGCTTCTGTGATTCATTTTGAGACTTGCACGGACTCTTCCTGTCTGTTGATTGGCTTTCTCCCTCACTGACCCGAGCTCTTCCATAGCAAGAGTCATGCCTCTGGCTCCATTACTTTCCCAGACTCCTCAACTAGCTGTCAGCAGCTGGGACAATTTATCTAAGGAGATATGCCGATGACACTGGTCAAATGTATGTTTCTTGTTACTCCTTGGGCTCTGGAATGAAATCATAACACAACCTCCAAGCTCCAGGTGTGAGAGTGGACACCATGGGCCTTAGTGAGTGCCCTGAATGAGTCAGACACAGGCCTTGTTTCTTTCCTCGGCACCCAACAACTGGGTTGACTAAAAATCATGAAGGAGCCATGGATAAAGCTGCCATCATGGAAGTCCCTTTTCCACTTCTGGGCGGGGTGGCTGGCTGTTCTTAGCAGCAGAACCAGGGCTGTCACGTGTCCCAGATGGAGCAGTGATCTGACTTCTGGGCCAAGGACTTACTCCTTTCCCAGCAGCTGTGCATAGTCTTCCTTTCCCACAGTCGGGCATCTTCTTAGAAAACCTATTTCCATTTTGATGAGGTTCTTCTCCTCCACCCCAAAGGCAGCACCAGGCCACTTTGGTGTTTTTGGTAATGAATCAGCATATTCCATTCCTGTCCTTACTGTTCCTTATATCATGCTGAAACTTTCGTGTACAGGTTTTGGCTTTTGATGATGCTCTCCCTGCACTGGTCATAGTGGAAGCCACTCAGCCTTTAGAGACCATGGAGTGGTGACCCTGCTGAGGGGATGGGCTTGGAGGGCAAGTCCTAAGCTGCCCCAGGGCGGGGTTAGCCAAGGGTGGTGACCCTTGAAATGAGGCCTGGAAGATGGCCAGCTAGGAGTTTTCCAGGGTGAGATTAATGAAGGGCATTCAAGGCAAAGGGAACAGCACATGCAAAATCTTAAATTGGCAAAGGAATGAGACCTGGCCTGGAAGGCAAGTGTGACCAGAGCAAAGGGCACAGGGAGGACAGTGTGAGGGGAGTGGGCCCAAGGCACAGTGTGGGTCACTCTCACAGTTGCTTGAGAGAGACCAGCTACGGAGCTGTCACAGTGATGCCGGTGGGCATTGTTGATGCCCAGACGGGCGGAGTCATGGAGGGTACAGGGGTAGTGGAAGCATGCTCTTGGGAAGAGGCATCATCAGGACATGGATGCACATCAGGGGCAGAAGATGGCAGCATCCACACGGCCCTTGAATTTCTAGCTGGGCAGGTGGGTGGAGACTGCTGCTCTCTGAGACAGGACACACAGGAGGAGAAACAGGTTTTGACACAGAAGATGAGTTCTGGTGTGGACATGCTGATGTGCTTTGCCCGCAGGTAGCGATGTTCAGGAGGCATTTGAACCTCAGTCTGCCACTCCAAGGGACCTGGAGTTACATGGCTGGCAGTCTTTGGCGTATTGGGTTGCTGAAACCATGGGGATGGGAGATATTGTCCAGGGACAGTACTTGGATGTGAGAAGGGATGAAGGCTGAAGAAGGAACCTCCCCAAGAGTGGGAAGAGCATGAGTCAGCAAAGGAGGTGGCAGGAATGCTCAGGAGGAGGAAGGACCACTCACTGGACTTCAAGTCACACCAGGAATGAGTGTGAGCCATCCTATCTCCCTGGTGGGTCAATGAAAGCTTCTGAATGAAGCCTTGGAAAATGACTGCAGCTGGTGAGGAAGGAAGGATGACAGGATGATGAGGAAGCAAAGGGCACACAGGGTTGTGACATGTTAAGACTGGTGACATTTCTGGGGAAATCTGGAAGCAGACTAATGAGGGGAAGTTTCTCCCCTCTGGACATCTTTGCAATATGCCAACCTGACCAGGCCACTCTTGCACTTAAAAAGGCATTTAAAGTCTCCTTAGTGGCACTGGCAGATCGCCTGGAGTGTTCTGTGGGATGGTCATCGATTTTCCATTCCTTCTGGTCAATAGGCTTGGGAAGGGATGGGTTAGACAGTTGAGCAGGTTGCTTTACTGCAGAGCCTCTCAGGTCTTTTAACGTTATGTATGTATGTACTCATAGAGACAGGGTCTTCCTCTGTCTCTCAGGCAATCACAGTTCACTGCAGCTTTGAACTCCTGATTCAAGGGATCCTCCTGCCTCAGCCTCCCAAAAGGCTGTGAGTACAGTCACAAGCCAGTGTGCAGGTCTGTGTCAGAATCTTTACTATGTTAACGTGCCCTGGGGCTCTCTGAAAGAGTTGGATAGTGTGAGCATTTCCCAGACTGTTTTGACCAGGGAACCCCTCTTTCTCTGGGCTCCCGGGGCTCTAGAAATTCAGGGATTTGGAAGCAGCTTGCCTTCAGCACAAAGTCTTTATTCCTCAACATGGAGTGCAAGGTCCTTGGTGCCTTGAATCTAGGATCTCACTACACCTTCCTGCTCCTTAAAACACCTTGAATTCTGTCCACACCAGCCACACTCAAGTTCCCCCCCACCGTATCATCGCATGATGCTGGGCCTCTTTCCCCTTCTCTCGGCCAGCCCTTTGCTTTATTGTGGCTTACACTGAGTGCTCACATCCTCCAGGAAGCCCTCTCTGATTCTCTCTCTTGTGCTAGGTGCCCTGCCTTAATCCCATAGTGCCCCATGCTTCCCGCCCATGCTAACCCCATCACACTGAGACAGTGCACCTGGCTTCACCAGACTTCACTGGCAGTCACCTCTGTGTCCCCAGTGCTGGTGACACATGGAGTGCTCTCAATCATAGTCTTTGAGTTAATGGAAAGATGAAGAGAGGCAGGGACAGAGCTTGCTGGTGGAATTCTGCTAGAACAATATTCTTTGTCATTGCCACTGTCAACTCACCAGCACTTCCTTAAGTTCTAGAGTCCTGTCCCATCTTCACGGCACTTTCTCATGCCCTCTCTTACTTCCCAAGATGATTAGTAGGAGCCCACAGTTTTAGAAAAACAATTAATTAATTTTTGTGTATGTGTCAGGGTCTCACTCTGTTGCCCAGGCTGGAGTGCCTTGGCATCATGATGGCTCATCACTGCCTCCAACTCCTGGTCTCAAGTAATCCTCCTGCATCAACCTCCTAATAGTTGGAATTACAAGGGTGTCCCACCACACCCGGCTAATCTTCCCACCTCGGCCTTCCAAAGAGCTGGGATTACAGGTGTGAACCACCATGCCAGCTTGGTCCCATATTTAAAAAAGAATTATTTCACCAGCATCTCACACCCACCAATAAAGATCATCCATATGCAGATGAGGCTTTGTAAATCCAGTCTTTGAGGAAGGTTTGTTCTCCCCTCTTTTGCAACATGCTTCCAAGGTGAGAAGCAGTGTGTCTGGAGGGAGCACTGTCTTTGTCTTAGAAACCTCTTCCTCTGTCTCATTTGGATGTGGGGTCAGAGCTGTGCTGCAAAACCTTAGGGGGCGCCATTTACCCAGAAAAAGGTTCTTTGGCTCGGACTAGCATGGGAGGCAGTAGTTTTTTCTTATATCAGACATCAGAGTAATTACTGCAACCTTGGAGGTGGGAAACATTTGTGTTGGGTCAACTGGCCTCTTTTTGGAGGTCTGTGATGCAACTAAAAAGGATGATTCTAGTTTGCCTTAATTGGGAACATCTGTTTGTTTTTCTTGGCATGATGTGGCACGGTGAAATGTACATTCAAGTAGGGTTTAGAGCACTTAGGCCCAAAGCCAAACTCCATTATTCACCAATTAGAAAATCAGGCAGGTCCCAGACATCAGCCTCAATTTTTAAATTATGCAAAAGGGCAAATAATCCCAACCTCAATGTTTCCTGGGGGAGCAGAGTGTGTGGGCCTGACATCCTTGGGTGACACACATCGCTGATCCTGGTCTTGTTGTCTTGGTGACTGAGGCTCGTTGGAGTGCTCGTGTGGGGGCCTCAGACCAGGGAGTGCCTGGCTAGTGAGGACTGGAGGGAATGAGGTTGGCTGTGGGCGGCTGATGTCGTTTCCATTCAGACAGAAACACTCTGCTGACCACAGGGAGCCTGGATCATTCGTGTACTGGGGCCAAGAAGAAGGGGCAGTGCAGCGGCTGGGGTAGAGGAGGAAGGTCATGGAAAGGCTGGGGAGAGGAAGCAAGCAGCCAAGCTCATCTCAAACAACCTTCAGCATGGCCAGCAGGGACCCATGATCTGCCCTCTCTCTGCTGCTCTTTGGATAAGTGATTTAGCCTCAGTGGATCCCAGTTTCCTCACTGGTTTTCAGTGATACAGTGAGCTTTAACATCTACACTGGCAAAATTGTCATGAGGACTAGAGATAACTCATTTAAGGAAGTTGCAGGATGCTCAGTAAGTTATAGATATTGCTATGACTATTAATGGTTTTAACTTATCCCAATCCCTACCCTATCTGCTCTTACCAAGGTATTTTTTGTTTCTGTTTTAAATCCATGTGGTGTGTTGTTAAGACAGTTCTCCTCACCTAGGCTTCTGCCTGAAATATCATTTTATCAGACTATTTTATAGGTGAGCACCAAAAGCCTATGTGTACCATTATTATTCTCTGGCCAGTCTATCTAAAGTCCAAACCCAGACACCTCCTCATCTACCACCCTGTTCGCGTGATTGGCATCACATTCACCACCATTTGACTTTTTCGGTGCGTTATGTATTTGATTATTTATTTCCCATGTTTCTCCACTTTAGTGTCAGTTCCATGATAAAAAGCTGGACATTTTCTGTCTTTCTGATCTCTATGTCTCCAACATCTGGAACACTGTGAGTGTTCTGTGAATGAATGGTTTGGATTTAATGCGTGGTGAGGAGACATTTTCTGGGTTATTGTTGCCAGCTGTGACTGTGAGCAAGCTATTTTTCTAAGTCTTAGTTTCTTTCAAGATGAAGTGGGGACAATGATATCCAGAGACGGGCACAGCTCTGGCATCTCCTGCAAAGCCCCTTAATGGAAATACTTTAAGGGATAAGATTTGGGTAGAATCACTATGGTATGACTTTCAGCCTTGTGCTAGTCTCACAAGAGACTAATGTTTAAGCTAAGCTTGATAATTTATCACTTTTTGCTTTAAAAAATAAAATTATTGAGAAAAGTTGGCTGGGTTCGGTGGCTCAGCCTGTAATCCCATGCTTTGGGAGCCCGAGGTGAATGGATTGCCTGAGTCTGTGGTTCGAGACCCACCTGGGCATCTTGGCAAGACCTCATCTCTACAATAAAACCAAAAAACTAACCGGGTGTGGTAGTGCACGCCTGTAGTTCCAGCTACTTGGAAGGCTGTGGTGGAAGGATCGCCAGAGCCCAGCAGGTTGAGGCTACAGTGGCCGGGAGTGGCCATTGCACTCCAGTCTGGGCAACAGAGTGAGACTCCAATTCAAAAAAAAAAAAAAAAAAAAACAAAAATCAGTGTTAGAATTGGCTTGCCCAGTTTTCTGGAAGCCAATTTATAGTGAGAAGACTGCCACAGGATTACCAAATGATGAAAAGGGATATAAGGTAATTGATGTAAATATTTGCCATTTCTGGCACTGGCTTGGAGAGTAATGAATTCATTTCCAAAATAAGGAGAGCTCAGACAGGTTTAGGTTGTAAGTTAGGGTATTTTCATCCTTGAGGGGACCAATGGGCAATGCTCTTTGACACTCTGACCTTTATCTATCATACCCTTATGATGAACAGAGCTTGTCTTCAGGCTGTGCAACTTTCAGTTTTGTCTTCTCAACACACTTTCTCATCCTCTTCTGGTTTGCTGGGAATCCCCTCCCTTGTTCTAGGTGGCTCTGGAAGAACTATCAATTACATTACACTATTCCTTGCCCTCTCCCCTGCCCACCTGTCTCTGGGCTGAGCTCATGACCAGGCTGTTCAATCGGAGCAACAGATCCTTCTGGGCCACTGTGATGAACTTAAGGATACACAAGTGACTGGGCAGGGCCAATCAGAAGTGATTTTTGAGAAAGATAATTACATTCACAACTTAGTGTAGATTACCACAAATGTTTGAGACCGTGAGCAGCTGCTGGGTCCCTGTCACTCAACGTGACCTCTATTCTTTGGGGTTCATAACAAGCTAATGAATGTCTAGTAAAAGCAAAATGAGAAAAAGGATGCTTGTAATGATCTGACCGCCTAGAGTCCCATCATTTATTCAAGTAAGAGGCAGTCTCAGATGGGATGTTTTCTGCATAGACCTTTGTTCAGCCATAAATGGAAGATGTGGGGCAGACCTGGTCCTGGGGATATTTAGGAAGTGGCGTTGATATGACATTCATGGTTTTTCAGAGTCTAGACCAAAACCATCAACCATATTCAATTCCCACCTTTACCCTCATAGCATCGTTCTTGCCCACACTTAGAGTTTGCTGTTCTCTGAAAAAGCCATTTACTTGTTTGTTCCCACATCTTCAGCCCTTTGCCTCCAATTCCTCCTCCTTCTCTTCTCAGTTTGGTCAAATCCTTATCCTCATCTGAGATGCAGCTCATGTGGCATTGCTTTGAAGTGTGTGTCCTAGTCACCTCAAGTTGCACTTATACCCTTCTCAGTGCTCCCATCATAACTCTTCTTATCCGTATAATGGCATTCATTTTTTCAGTAATTGTGTAGTGAACAATTACTAGGTACTAAGAACATGGAGTCGTGAGCCAAATCTAATGTGGTGAAGGATCTCTGAGTATAGCAGGGGAGATGTGCAAGTGAAAAAAATCACAACAATCCTAAAGCAGTGATAATTCCATCAATAGAGGTGAACACAGGCTTCTGAAGGAGTCAAAAGGAAAGAAACTAGCCCAGACTGAGTGACAGAGAGCATTCTAGAGGCAAGGGTGCCTCTGCATAGTCATTAAAGATGAATAAGAGTCATCCAAGTGAAGAGGAGGAGGACATTTCACACAGTGGGGACACAAGACCTGTGATGGCTATTAGTAACTTGTCTTTCCCACCTTCTCTCAACCTTAAATAAATAGATATTTATTTCAGATATTTTGTATTTCAATGACCTAGCACAAACATATAGTAAGTGCTCAAAAGATGCTTGGTAGATGAATGAATGAGCCATTAATCCAGAGAATGCTTGACCTAGCACAGACATATAGTAGGTGCTCAAAAGATGGTTGGTAGGTGAATGAGTGAGCCATTAATCCACAGAATGTTAATTCAGGTATTGTTTGGTGGTCTGGGCTCTCAGCACTTCTAAAGACCTTGATGAATAATGAGAAAAATAAAGGCAGACATAATAGGTCTTTATTAACTAGTTATTGTTGTTTAACAAACCATACCAAAAGTTTGTAGCTTGTAGAAGCAATACTTTATTATGGCTTGTGGTTCTGTGATTTGATTTGATGATTTGCATGTTATTTTCTCCTGTGCTCCCTTATATATATACATATATATCTGCATTTAGCTGGATGCCACCTAGATCTGGGCTCAACTGGGAGAGTGGAGACAGCTGGGTCCCTCCCTCTATATGGCCTTTCACCCTCAAGGAGACCAGATTGAGCGTCCTCACATGATGGCACAAGCATTCTAAGCTCTAAAATAGGGGTGAGCTCTAGGTCACCAAGTTTCTGCTGGAATCACATTTTCTAATATATCAGCAGTCAAAGAAAGTTGCATGGCCAAGTCCAGAGACAATGTGGTAGGGCATTATGCGAGGGAAGGTATACCAGGAGGCTTGATTAATCAAGGTCATTAAAGATACAATACACTACAGGGTCAGTAGGTGTCATGTGGCCACAGTGGAAGTGATTAGTAAGTGAATGTGATACAAACAGGTATGGAAAGAGATCAGAGTCATCATTCTGGAGTCAAGTGAAGTCCTGTAGTATAGTGATAAGAGCATTGAACTTGACTGGCCTTGAAGTTGGAAGAACAGAGCTTGGGTCATATAAAATAAGCCCCAAAATATACACTTCACAGATTACCTTCAGCATTGTAGGCAATAATGTTTGTATTTTGTTGGAATCTCACTCTGTCACCCAGGCTGGAATGCAGTCCCATGATCAAGGCTACCACAGCTTTGACCTTCTGGGCTCAGGAGAAAAGAACCTTCTCTTTCTGCCTTCCAAGCAGCTGGAACTATAGGTGCACACCAGCTGTCACATCCAGCTAGTTTTTTTTGGAGAGAAAGATTTCACCTTGTTGTCCAGGTGGGTCTGAAACCCTGGGCTCAGGCAATCCTCTTGCCTCTGCCTCCCAAAGTGCTGAGATTACAGGTGAGAGCCACCATGCTGGCTAATGTGAAAGTATTTTTGCAAACATGAAAAGAAGAGAAATTAGCATTACTAGGTGGAAAGTTTAGATCAGCACCACGGACAGTTACAAAGACTTTAGTCATGCTGCTGTGATGAGAGAATCCAGGACTTTGAATCTAAGCTCCTTTGATCTAAAGACACCTGTGCCCCACAGAAACAACATGATAAATGTCCAAAGAATTGGATTTGCTTCATATATTCTATGGTGTCTTGTGACTTCTTTCAGAAGAGAGAGAAAGTCATTCTGGAGAGAGCCTATGATGTACTAGAAAGAGACCAAAGGGTGTTATATGTGTGGAATTAACAGTCACCCCACTTGGGATTCTGAGGAGGTGTGGGGGACAGAAGTTCTTCAAATTTTCTATCAGGAGAAGCAGCCAAACTGTGTAATCTGAGGAATGGCTGACTGAGAGGAGACAGTGCTTGAATCTTGTAAAACAAACCTAATCATATTTACTTCAAAATTAAAAAAAAATAGAACTACTTAAACATTTTCTTCTCACATCCCAACTATGCATCTTGTTCTCTGCTCAGTCATTACCTTCTGTGGAGATGACTATTCTAGGCTTTCTGTATTAATGTCCTATTGCTGTTGTAAACAAAATTATCACAAGCATAGAGGCTTAACATAGGGTAGAACGCTGTGTCCAGGGGCTTACAGGAGGGGGAAAATGGAAAGATTCTGGTTCAAGAGGTACAAAGTTTCAGTTGTGCAAGATGAGTAAGTTCTGGAAATCTAATGTACAGTCTGAAGACTATAGTTAACAATATTGTATTGTATACTAGTACTTGACATTTGCTAAGAGGGTAGATCTTAAGTATTCTCACCACACATAAAAGAAAAGAAAAGAAAACAGTAAATATGTGAGATGATAGATAGTTTGATTGTGGTGATCATTTTATATTTGGTATACTAACACCAAAACATCAAGAGGCTGGGTGTGAAGGCTTATGCCTGTAATCCCAGCAGTTTGGCAGTCTGAAGTGCCAGGTTTTCTTGAGCATGGGAATTGGAGACCAGACTAGGCAAAAAAAAAAAATTAGCTGTGCGTGGTAGTGTACAACTGTGGTCCCAGCTACTTGGGAGGTGGGAGGATTGTGTGAGTCTAGGAGTTTGAGGCTGTGGTTAGCCATGATCATGCTACTGCACTCCAGCCTGAGCAACAGAGTGAGATTCTGACTCAGCAAAACAAACAAAACCCAGCAAGATGTACACCTTAAATGTATGCAAATTTTATTTGTCGATTATATTTCTTTTTTTTTTTTTTAATTGGAGTCTCACTCTGTCGCCCAGACTGCAATGCAGTGGCCACTCCCGGCCACCGCAGCCTCAACCTGCCGGGCTCCGGTGATCCTTCTCCCTTAGCCTTCTGAGTAGCCAGAATTACAGGTGCGTGCTACCATGCCTGGCTGATTTTTGAATTATTGTAGAGATGAGGTCTTGCCAAGTTGTCCAGGCCGGTCTCGAACCCGCGGGCTCAGACAATCCACTCTCACCTCAGCATACAAATTGAGAAATGTGGATTAATTTTTGTATTTTTATAAGTTTTCTGTTGGTGTGAATGTAGTTCAAGACAAAAAGTTAAAATAAGCTTTGCCTCCATGGAGGAACTGTCTCCAAACCTGTCTCCTTCCTTCCATCACCAAATCATGATCTGAGCCCTTCTACAAGACCGTCACCTCCTCCCTGGACTACCTTGACAGCCTGCATCCACTCACACACCCTCCAGCCCTTTCTCCAAACAGCAGTGACTTCTATGAAATGCAAAGTGACCACCTCATTCCCTGCATAGAAGCCCTCAGTGGTTTTCTTCCACTGCAAATCCCCTTCTCCTTGATGGACAGGAGGCTGCCTCACTGGCCCTGCTCACCTTTGCCACCTCATCCCCCTCCTCTCTACTTCCTTCAGGTGTCCAGTCAGATTGGCCCCTGCTGTAGAACCTGACTTGATTATTTTATCTGATTATTATACCTCTGCCTGCACTTCCCTCCACCTGGCATGACCTTCCCCTGATTTTCAAGATCCACATCTCCTCCTCCCAGCCTCCTCTCCATCATCACCTCCCTAAATCTTTTCTCCAACCGCTGCTAAAATAGACTCCACATTATGCGGTGAATCTCCTGTTGAGTGCTTATCACATTTTGTACTTATTCATTCATTCACTCACTTCCTTTTTGTTAACAAGTCATGTTATCTCACCTGCCAGATGAGGGAGTCCCATGAAAATGGGCAGATGTTTCTCTCAACCCCCACCACTGAATCAGCCCCAGCCCAGTCAATACTTCTTGAATGTTGATACATTGAATGACTCCAGCCTAGTGATTTCCAAATTGTGTTCAGTGACTTCAGAGTTTGGTAAACATTCCTGTGACATTTCCCTTCAGTCTCACTGAGTGAACACAGGGAAAATGGAGGGTGCAGACCTCAGAGATGCTCAGTCAGGCATGCATTTGGAAATGTGTGGGTTGTCATGGTGATTAAGTGCATTCCTGGCATCAGAAGAGGAAGGAAAATAAACATCCTGCAGTTGCACAAGGACAGTCTCAAATAAACCCACCCCAGTGTCAATGATATCTCCACTGAGTAACGCTGAGCTACAAGAGTAACGCAGGAAGTAGAGCCCACTATAAATCTAGCCAAGGGGACTTAAGAATGTCACAAGGTAGCAAGGGTAACAGGAAAAAACCCTGAGATTTGCAATAAGGGTACCTGATCCTAAACCAGGTGAAGGGAGGACCAATGGGAGGCCCAAACTTCACCTGTATATAGACCACTTATGTATCTAATCCTGACTTGTAACCCCTACATCTGACTTGTAACCCCTACATCTTTAAAATAATAATAATTGCCTCTGGCAATTCACTCTCCTCAGCCTCCCAAAGTCTGGGATGACAGGCTGAGCTACCGAGCCAAGGCTGTAAACATTCTTAACACAATATATTCAGTAAAGGTCAGATGCCTTATAGATTAACTCGATACATTTAGTACTCAATTAGTGATGGGTCAGGGGTTGTCTTGGAAAGGGTTTTTGGAGAGCCAAGGGTTTGATGAATCTCTAATTTGGCTGAGCCAGGTGGGGAAATGTTTTTTTTATATTTAGTACTGATGCCAAACTCCAGCACCAACTCCTAAAGTTGTCACTCAAACAAGCAGAGCCAGCTCCTGCCAAGAGAGCATCCCCTGCCACTTGGGGGCTCCAAAGTGCAGCAGATGGAAATGAATGTCAGAGGCATGACCTTCCCTGGGTGGCTGATTCTGTGTCCTGGCTCTCACACCATGGGTGGCATTCTGTTTGT